>JAEQBH010009748.1:0-41203 GCA_016808115.1 Tetrastigma voinierianum | reverse complement strand
AGTATCAAAGTAGTCTACACCTTCTTTGTTTAAAAATCGGTAATTGATCGAAAATGGCATTTTACATACTTAATTTTGCCCTTTTTTAAAACCCTTTTTGTGTCTCGACCATATATTTACCCGACATAGGAGTTGTTAGCCCCAAACCCACATTAATGGTTTTATTGAGACGGATGCATAATGGCCTTTTCGTGCACTTTTTACATTCTTGGAATCATGGGGTCAAAGAAATGAATATATCTCATATCTCAGGCGAGCTTGGAAGCGCGGAAGCAATTCAATGAAGCCGGGACCATGAAGGAATGATCGCACAAGAAGATGGAGGAATTAAAGCCATTCTGGAGCATTTCACACAACAACTATGGGATTTTGCACTAACTTCGCAGTCAGTGCGAAATTTCGCACCGTCTCCTCACTTAAGTGGCCCGATCCTATGATTTCATACTGACTTAGGCAGTGGGTGCGAAATTTCGTTCCAACACCCGAACCTAGTGGAAAAGTTAGGGCAAACAAAAAATAGCAAGTTTTGAGTTTCAATCTTTAGGATTCGATTTGTAATAGAGTACTTGTCTCTGACATGAATCAAACTCTCCGGGAGATGTACTATAAATAGGGGTAGATGATCAAACCAAAGACATGTTCAATTCTCTTAGTTTTAATAGAGTCGTGTAAATCAGGGAAAACTTTCTCCTTTCTTTAGTAAAGCTTTCAACAAGGGTTTTCTTCTATTTTTCTACTTTCTTTCTATTTTATGGTGTTATATAAACTCACCATGAGTGAGTAGTCATCTTTCTCGGGGTGAGGTGGATCCTGTTCTGTCCACCCCTCCATGGAGACCGAAGGGGGCAGTCGCGCTTCAGCCCAAGAGTTACGTTTTCGGCACTGTTTAGAGGCCTAAGGGTCGGATGTACATTAGTCGGGGACCCCATGTATGGAGAGGCAACAGTCCTAGTTCCCCCAACTATCCGTATAGAAGTCTCTCTTCTCTTCAACTAGTCTTCTTGATACTTGGCAAGTATGAATGGTATGTTAGGTGCTTAGGCAGCACCCCTTAGACCTAGCATGCGTAATAGATTGTCTCTTGTCTGGAAACCACCAGAGGGTTGAGTTGAGAACCTGTCAAACACCTCTAAAATCAAGCATGAATTACTTACTCTACACCTACAACTTTCATGCCATCTCTTAAAGAATTTTCCATTAAAAGGGTTAATCATGGAAGTGTCAAGACAAGTGTGAACTAGGGAGGTCTCCATCAATTCAAAGAATTGAATCTACTTTAAGATAGTTGGACTTGGTTTTTTTTGTGAACAGAAACCAAGACAGTAGTGAATGTTTGTGTTAAGTACGCCAAGAAAGTCCCCAAGTAAGTGAAGGGTCACAATGGTCTCGCTTAAACCAACTTATCAAGCTCTTATCGCCTTATTGACAAAGCCTTCCTAGACCATACCACCTAGTACTCCTCGCTGATACCACTTCAGAGAAAGTCTTTAAAAGTGTAAGTGACAACAATTCAACTTAGCCCAAAATGCATAAATAAACAAGGAATAATAGGGGTAAGATGAACTTATCTTATTGGATGGCTAAGGTGTGCAGTTGCACTGTCTTTAAAGTAGATTCGCCCTCCTCTTACTTGTAACCTTGGTACAATAAGGAACTTGTACTCTACCTCTAGGACTCAACAACCAAATCTCACATCGGGTCACTCCCTTAGTAAGATGTAGTACAACTTGAATATCAAATTCCTCCAAAAAATTGTGCTTTGGTATGAAACACTTAAGAAAGATAGAGAGAGAGAGTGTTTGAAGCACTTGAGAGAAAGAAAGAGACAAGCCAGAGCTTCGAGAGAGAGAAAGGCTCGAGAGCCTGAGAAATCTCGAAGGAAGGCTCAGAGTGAAAGGGAAGAGAGGGGGCACCTATTTATAGGTTGCCTGCAATAGATCTCTCCAAATATTTGAAATGAAATAAATAAAAGTCAAGGATCCAAATTCATTTATTTTATTATTGTAAAATGAATTTAGCCGAAAACAATATGGATATAATTAATAAAAAAATGATTAAAATTAATTAAACAATTGAAAAGGTCGTAACACTTCCACGTAGTGAATGACTTGGTTTAGCTGCTAAAATCAAGGAAGACTAATATTTAAACCAATTTAATTTAATTTTAAAAAAATTATTTAAAGCAAAGAAAAGACTTGGCCGAAACACTTGGTCAAGTCAAATTGGTAATCACAATTTTTTTTTCTCTTTTACACTTACACTCTCCAACAATCTCCCGCAGTGTATAAGCGTGAAGAAGAAGAAGAATATGAGGAATGGAGGAATACTAGAATCCGATGCATCAAATTTGGTGCTTATAGGATATGAATGAGACTTAGGATAAATAAGTATGAATAACAAAACATGGTGAATTAAAATTCTATGAACCAATGTTTCTTTGTGTGACTCAAGGAACCTATCATCCACATTGGTTTATGTTAAGAGACCTTTGTATGTAATTGCTATTCAAACAAAGTTATGACTTTGCCACCAAAGGACTATTATTTAGTCCCCGGCAACAGCGCCAAAAACTTGTTAAGACCCATTTGTGATATAGATAGACCAGTGGACAAACAAGATAATATATATATACAAATTTATGGACTACTACTAAGGACTATTATCTAATCCCCGGCAACGGCTCCAAAAACTTGTTAAGACCTTGTGATGAAAATATGTGTTTGTCTTTTTTTTGTAAATTGGATTCATTAAAGATTTTGATTGATCTTAATCACTACAAGTGCACAGATCGTACAAGTAATAAAAATGGATTTTCATTAAGTTCAGATATCGTTCCCACGAGGATTGAGGATGAATCATAAAACCAACTACTCCAACTACTCAAGATCCTTACTATTTGAACTCCAATATTAAGATGATTGGAAAACAAATAAAATAATACTAAAGTCATTTCACTAGTGTACATAAAATATTAATAAGAATGGAGTTGAGAATTCACTGAGTGAGAAAACACTAGGACATAGACCAATGAATAATTGTCAATTTCTGCATCATTTTGAATCTTAGCTAAGCCATAAGTTGGAAAGCTGAATTTGTCAAAGATGTATCAGGGTATAGTTTGGATTTCTCCCTCAACCATACCTTTCACTAATTGTAGATTCTGCTCATTTCGACTCATGAATTTAATCAGCCTACTTGTAAGATATAATCATCTTTCTAAGATCGAGTAATTTTCCTTTCAATACTACACCTGCATCTTAGGAATGGAGAATTATCCCTCATAGACAGGATATTGCAAGCCTTCCAATCTCTGTATGGCACTCATCTTCAATACCGATGAAATTCTCCATTTCCTTGATTAGATCTTGCTAACAAGGATCATAATTCTTTCATCGTGAGAGAAGAAACTCGAATGATTAAACCGATACTATCAAATCCATCCAAACCATGCGTAGTTAGTATCATCCTGAGCAATCTTCGTGAGTTCATTAGTCCTGTGCATTAGTCTACCATACCCACAAAGAACTACTCTCTACCCTTAGCATTCTCCATCTATGTGTCTCGCAGAGGGTCTCCTGGAAATCAGAGCAAGATACAATACTTTGCTTTGGTACACAGTACTAGTACTGGGAACAATTAAGTTCAAAAATAATACCAATCAAATAAATTCAAGAATTCTAACTAAGGCGTTCTTCCTCTTTGTGCAGAAAAATAACTATCATTATCAACCCATTCCTAAAGGGAGCTCAACCTTTCAAAACTAGTTCACTCATATCAGTGACTAAATGATCAAGTAAATTAACTAAAAGTGTAAACGAATTGAAATAAATGAAATCCATAAATTTTCCAAACTCCATTTTATTCAAAACAATAATAAAAGAGAAAATTTAACAAGAAAATCCAGCTCAAAGCTGCACTACAGTTCATTACTCAACTCCGAAAAATTAGAAGAAAACTAACTAGTTACACTCAAACCAAATCTACCAAAACCTAAAAAATAAAAGAAAAATAAAAGAATAATATACAAAGAGTCTTCAACTACCTTAAGTCCCGGGACTACGGGTCGTAAGTACGCACTTAGATGCGTCTATTTACGTATTCTTCCAATGTCAGCCGCATTTCAAGCACAAAGGTTGTGGATCCACAAATTTTGAAGCTCAAATTGGTTGTGCTTTGTCGCTTATTGATAGTAGCAATTCACGATAGAGTCTTCTACCTTGTCTCGTGCTTCGCCGCAACTTGCGCTCGTCACAATTCCGGCTCTTTTCGAAGCTTTTTCGATCTCTATCACACAGACTTCTGATAATGTCGCGATAGTTTTGATTCAAGAATCTTGTTCTTATCGCTACAGAATGTCTCAGGTCGCGACACAAAAATCGTCTAATTTAGCCTTCATACACTTCGCTCATGGAAACCTGCCGTGATGATATTCTTTGTCGCGATACATTTTTCTCTTCAACTTAGCCCTTTGTCGCGACAAAGTTTCTGCGTCGCGACAGGATTTCTTTGATTCCCTTTAACAATTTCTCGTTGGGCGGCTGCACTTTCTTTGTCGCGCATGCACTTTCTTCTCTCGGGTCCTTATAGCTAACAGAGCTTATTCATTGGTGACATATAAATCTCATTACACCTCAACTTGACTTGCCAATCTCAATTCCTATCCACCCTATGCCGCGATCACCTTCTTTTATCACAATAGAATCTCTATCATTCCGTAGCTTTATTGTCGTGATAGAAAACTTCGCTTGTCGCACAGAGATCTCCCGCTTCACCCTTTACTACGTCGCAACATGAATTCATTTATGGTTTCTTAGATATTTCCACTTGTTTGGGATAATTTCCATTTTCTTTATAGCGGAGCCGAGTCAGAAGAGTAATAATTTTGTTGTAACAAACTTTTCTTCCTTGAGTTATTCCATGATGAAACTTTGTCGCAACATAAAAACATTTGTCCTTAACTGACTCAGAATAGATTTTCCATTTTCTCTGTCGCGATGTGATTCATTTTCACACACGATTAAAGTTCATCTACACCTTCAACCTTTATGTTGTAAATGTAAAGAAGACTGTCGCACAAAGTTCCTTTGCCTCTTGCCTCATCATTGTCCATGACAGAGTTAAGGGGTGTCATGGCATTTTCTTTTATCTCTTCTTTAGAAATGTCAGTTAACAGAGAATTTTGTGCGATAGAAATTTATTTTTTATTGAGTTCACTTCAGATTTTGTTATGACATATGGGCGCCGGTCGCGACATAGTTCCCTAATATGCTTGAATTTTTCGACAAACAAAAGATATGTCGCTATTGCAGAATGTTGCAATTGTACTCTTTTTTTCTTCATTTCATTGAATTATCTCATATTTTTCAATTAAAACCTCGTAAACACAAAGCTCTGAATATTCCATAATTTGGCATTAAAATAGATATGAAACTGCTAAAAACATTCTAGAAAAATGGATTAAAAATATATGAGTTTAAGACTCATCACTTTCTCAACTATGAGTTGTACTTAAGAGTTATGCTTAATAAGTCATGCTACTGCCTCGATATTCCATGAGTTCTCTGAGAATATGTTTACATCCTCATACAGCTGCACCTCACTCACTCCTCATAGGTGAACCCATCAAGTGTGGTCTACATATAAACACACCATCCATAAATCTAATATGGTATTCTACTAAGAATTGATACTAAACCTTAATCAATGCGTAAAATGTTTCTATCTACACCATAGATGAACCCGCAATATATATGATTGACAGAGTAGCCTGGCAAAAAGTAACAGATAATTCTATATTATAACCTCATATGAACCCACTCTCCATGGGATACCATTTTGAATGTGTTGGATTACTATCACCTTGACTTCCTAATAGGAAAAGTCATACTTCGATCTTGTTCCACTAGTTTTCTATTTAGTGGTGAACGACACCAAATTCATCTCTCGACCTCACAAAATCCAAGGACATAACCCCCCGCCTCACTCAACACCGCTCAATTAATTTTAATTCAGCTTAGGCGTACATGTCCTGTTTCCTTGCCATGAAACATTTTGACTTTAGCCTTAGCTATTGCTCGTCATCACAACCCATAGATTACGTATTTTGGTGTTGGTCTCTGCCCTTAACAGGCTTCTAAGCCACTCTACCTTCTACACTACAAACCTACTCTCCCATAGTAGACCCAGTACGTGCTTTCTGACGATTTCCAAGAAACTACACCTCTTCTAAGGGTAAAAACGTACTCATTAGTGATTTCATCTCATCTCGACCAAAGATCTAGCTGGATATCACTAAATCCTTCAAGACATTTGGAAATCCATTATAACACAACAATAGTCACAAGGCTCTCTCAAGTATTTTAGTACTCTACTTAATGGCAACCAATGATCTTGATTAGACTCTTGGTGTACTAACTTCACCTTCTAATTGCATAGGCACATCGTGTCCAATACAATTTGACAAGTACATTAAGCTACCAATTATCTAAGCATACTCAATTTGGGCAACACTCTTGTTCTTAGTTTCTTCGCTCATGAGTTGGGATGATATGATTTGATACTCAGTTTACAATCAAAGTGTTCAAAACCTTTCCTTGGTAAATCTTCTCAATATAGTGTGTTCTCTTGAGAAAGGTTAATCCATTAAACGTTTTCTTAGAGAGTTTTTTTTTTTTTATTCTTGTAATCACCTCCTCGCTTCTCCTAGATCTTCTTCATATCAAACTAAATCTAGGAAACTCTTCTGTCTCAATAACAACTCAGAGGCAGGCCTCAAATATAATTATATCATCAACATATAAACAATGACAATCCATGAGCTATATTCTCAATCCTTTCTTGTATAAATGCATTTTCACATCATTACTTGAGAACCATTAGATATCAACACATGATAAAATTTTCTATGCCACCTGCTTAAGTGCTCGCTTTTAAACTCATGTAAGTAGATTTTAACTAGCTTCCACAACATTTTCTCCTCTCTTGAACTATACACCCTTCAAGCTGATCCCTATAAATTCCTCTCTTCTATTTCCTACCCAAAAGGTACTTAACATTCATCTAGTGGGACAATAGTTTTTGAAATCGATAAGTACTAATACTTAATCGAGGAAATCCACATAGTTTATCTCACTCTAATGTAGGTGTTATAGTAATTGAACAACACAAATTCTATAACAACTAATTCCACCTATGCAGCCCACAGTCACTTGCAGGCATATGGGCTCCCAAGGTCATCCCTCGTATTTTTGGCTTCACTTGTCTCAAGAACCCTGTCTCTAAATTAATGCCTCAGCTCTGCTCTACATTCTGGTTGCATAAAGTGGCATTCTTACTTTTACTTGTACCAACTATTCTTTTAAAACCCATTTGAATGGTCTCTGTTTCGCTTCATTGTGGTTCTTGACCCTGATAAATTTAGCAAATTCTTTCCTTATTATATATATTGATTAAATACACAGTTTTATTTTGAACAGTTTTATTTTTATCTTTAAATTCTTAAGTTTCACTAGGTTTTTAGGGAGAATTAATAGACTTTAATTGACAGCTAGTGGGTGCTGGGATTAAATCGACAACAACCCGACATACCTACAGATCATCAAGGGTCAAGAGACTCAAGACTCAAACAAAACTCCTTCTAGTGGTTTGTTCAAGGGATCCCCAACGACTTTAGCGTGCCTTAGAATTCATCCCAAGATGTATCAACACGCTCTAAACGAGTTTAAAGAGTTAAAGTACTCACCTTGGTATTGAAATCGTTTTCTGCCTCTCATGACCTCATGTTTCTAAGCCTCCTAAAATTCATTTCCCCTGCTTAGCGACTATTTGCACACAGTGAGAAGTGATCAACCATTGTGTATTTGTACACCCAAATTCATTCAGAAAGAATTAAAATACAAACATTAAGATTAAAGGTGGCCTAAAGTACTTTATCTACTTTAGATTTTGTTTACATACAAATGTATTTGCATGATTCCAAATCTAGCCTCACACACACACACACACACACACACACACACACACACACACACACACACACACACACACACACACACACACACACACACACACACACACACATATATATATATATATATCAAATCCATCGTACTTATGTGTGTACACTCCAAAACTACAAAAATTATCATATAAAAGAAAATCTAAATTCTACTAGTGCTTATTCAAAGGAAAAATAAAGAAAATTCATCCTTGATCCAAGTTTGATCAAATTCTTTTCTTTTACATATGAGTATTGGATGTAGTATGATTCTCTGCTTATATATATATATATATATATATATATATATATATATATATATATATATATATATATATATATATATATATATGTATGTATGTATGTATGTATGTATGTATGTATGTGTGTGGTGTGTGTAAATAGAAGCATTCCAACATGTTTGGTACTGAAAATCAAGCCAAAAAAGGTAAGTAGTCGTGAAATTCCCTCCTTCCAAAACATGTTCGCACCACTTCTCGGATACGGGAAAAAACGAGGAGTGGGATGATTTTAATGCTAAAACATGTTCACTCCTTTCTTCTGGTGTGGTTTAAATTCTCTCTCCCTCCGCGAGAGGTCTCAAAATGCTCCAGAGCTGCTCAATATTCCATTCCTCATTCCTTGCCCCTTAAATGCTCCAAACTCACTTATTCTCTTCTATAAATCTTTGAGTTTCTACTATGAACCCCTATATTTAATTCCTCATTGCTCATCCTCAAGCTTTCTCTAAGAGCTGAATAAGTACTTACTTAAGGCCACAAAAGCAAATAAATCAAACAAATATCATGAATTTAGGCAGGGACACACACATAGATTGATAATTAGGGGTGGCTAACCACTCAAAATAATAAACTATATGACCTGAGTACTTATACTGACTTTTGAGCGGTTATCACAACTCCCTTAACTAACTTATTATAGTCCTTAGCAAGATTTTAGCTAACATAATATGCGATTTAAGACTAAAAATCCTGACAAAGGAAACAAACAAACTAATCCTGATCCTAATAATAAAAATAAAAACAAAAAACAAGCAAAGAATAGTTGCAAAGGTTCCAAAGTTAACCAAGAGACAGTGGAAAGGACCTCTTTTCGCATATGGTTTCAACTAATTTGGCATCTCTAATGAGCGAGGGGTTCCAAGAGCTAAGGTGAACAAGGTGATCATGTCCTCAAGATATCGCTAGTATTTTTCCAAAAGGATTCAATGTCAATTTGACTAGTTGCCAAAGCATGAGGTAGGACCAAACACTCCACAACCAAGCTAGACTCGCTAATAGTGGAAAAAGGATGATAAATTACAACATGCCAGAACGCGACCTTTATTTGTTTTATACTTCGTAAGGTGTAAGTGTGCAATGCCAAAGATACTCTATGTGGGGGCATCCTAAACAAGTTTAAAGGGTTAAAGTACTCACCTTTGGCAGTGAAATCATTGTTTTACCTTCATTACCTCGATTTTTAAGCCCTAAATCTGCTTCTCCCCAAGTAAAGGACTACTTGCGCATAGTGGAGGCTTATAGTGGAGAAGGAATCAACCATTGTGCACGTGATATATATATATATATATATATATATATATATATATATATATATATATATATATATATATATATATATATATATATATATATCTCTCAAGGTGTGTGTGTGTGTGTGTGTGTTTGTGTTTATATACACCTTAGGGGCATTCCTGTCATGTTACCAACGTCCTAACGTGTTTGTAATTAGAAAATATAGCCAAAAAGGTAAGTAGTCTTGAAATTCTCTACTCCAAGCCTTCCAAAACATGTTCGCACTAAATTCTTGTGTAGGAGCCAAACGAGGCAAAGGGTTGATTTTAAGGTCAAACATGTTCACTCCCTTTCGGGGCGGGATTGAAATTTTTGCTATTTTCATGAGAAGGTGCAAAATGCTCTAGAGAGTTGCTCAGACTTCCATTCCTCTGTCTTTTTGCCTTGAAATGATCCAAACTCGATTTATCTTCTTCTGGGAATCTTTAAGTTTCTACTATAAACCCCAAGATGATCTCATTGCTCATCCTCAAGCTTTCCAAGAGTCGAATAAGTACCTAAGAAGGCCAATAGCAACAAACTCACAAAATGTCAAGAATTGCAGGTTGGTGGACCATCAACACTACATCGGGATACCTGTGGTATTTAAACTACTTAAATGATAAATCTATATGTATTGAAAAGCTTAAAATGTACTCGAGTGGTTGGGTTAACAGGAGCAAAGTATCAAAGAGTCGTCATGTTATGCCTCTGATTTCATTGGTCCCGAATCTCGAACCCGGCTGATCCGAACCTGGGTTTAGGCATGAGACTATAAACTCGACTTTACTCGCTTTATCGTGACGCTGTAAATCCAAGTCTTATAATTATATCAACATATCATATACAAATGTCCAAAACAAACTACCACCGTAGTGGTGTGCTTCTACAAGTGTCACATATACGTAAGATCGAGTCCCATTTACATATTCAAAAATCGGCATTTACATTACCACCGTATACGTAACCCATGCTGATGAACCCCTACTGTGTGTTAGCCCAGAATGCTAAGATCACTGCCTTCTTTTCGTACTCACACCTGATTGAACCCGTGCTGCTTTACGCTTTTAGTGGGAAACATATGTAGTATGCATATACACATTTGTTATTCAAGATATAACAATAACATATATCAGAATTTCCATGCATTTATATAATGGACTTATATAAGTACTTATGCTTATAACAGACTTATGTTTATTCGGATCTCCCGTAGGAGTTACAGAGCTTATTCTTATTCAGAACTTATGCTTATAACAGACTTATGCTTATTCGATCTCCGTAGAAGCACGTTGCTCATTCCTTTATCTTGAACCCAAGCTTACACAGACTCCCATGCCTATCTCGATCTCCCATAGAGTTGAGCTTATTCCCTATTCCTAACAATTTAGGTGTTACGGCATCGTAACTTCATCACACGGTTTACTTTATTCATCATTCAGTTATTTTCATATAACTATGGGAATACCTGCATTCAATACTAATAAATGAGAAACACAACACAATAAGTATCCTCAAGATACTATATAGTACCATGTCGTATACAGCAGAGTGCCAAGCATCAACAGAGTGCCGTTCTGAACAAGAGTGTCGTGAGCACTAATCGGGAGTACCGGGTACGAACAAGAGTGCCATAAGACTAATCGAGTACCGGCATCGAACAAGAGTGTCGTGAGCACTAATCAAGAGTACCGGCATCGAACAGGAGTGTCGTAGCAATCGATCGTAGACGGCCTCGCCACGTCGTGACGTATGTCGTGGTCATTTAACACCGGGCTTAGGCACTCCTACGATTATATGTATCTCGTAAACTTCCTATTTTATCATCAGCATGAACTTTTCTCCCCCCCATCGAGGCGGCAGGTACGTACAATTTTCACTTACTTCTTTCTTCTTATCTTAACCCTTAATCATTTATTAGAGTTCTAATACTCCCGGCATGCGAATTATAGCTTAATTATGAAAATACCAAAATCAGGCCGCAGAACTAATGGTACCTGTGACCGCATCAACCGGTTCGAGGGCGTACCGCACCGCTTGGGTGGTACCGGTACCGATTTGCCACTGCATCAGTGGTACCGGTACCACCCCAAAGGGGTACCGGTACCGGTCTCCGATTCTGCCCATAAATGGCACCAGTCACCATTTTTCATGCACTTTTCTTCCATAATTCTATTCCATCCTTCATCAAATAATATAATCCTTCAAACAACTCCACAAACACTTTTAATTAGCCAAAGAATCCAAGGATTCATACCTTAAGTTCATTTAACTCTATAAAATCTTGAATTAAAGGATTCCATATCTAATTATTATAAACTAGGGATTTTCAACCCAACTTCCCTAAATTCAGAGTTAGGTTATTCTTAACAAAACCCTAGAAAAGGAACCAAATTAATGTCCAGTTAAAAACCCCAAGAATCCATACCAAGAGTTTTTGGACAAAATCTACTAGAATCCATACAATTCCCTACCAAAACTCCAAAATCCATACCTTGCTTTGTGCTCCTCCTTCTTCCTTTCTTCTTCCTCTTTCTTCTTCTTCCCGTTTTTCTCTCTTGTTTGGAGACCAAAAATGAGTTATTTTTGGTCTCCCTCCCCTATTTATAATTAAAGTTTCCCTTATTTGCCTTTTAGTCCTCCCCCTTCTATTAATTGCACTACAATTCCTGTTATTTCTACTTTGGCCTCTAGTTTTATCAATTCATGTCTTTGATGCCCCTTTTTGGACAAATTACACTTTTGTCCTAAGTCTTGTACACTTCCGGCTCTAAATTTCCAATTTTCATTTAATTCTTACGAAAACTTCAATTTATACCTACAAAATACCCTAAACATGTGGAAACGACTAGGGTACATTTCTGTGGGTGTTATACCTACACCTTTTGTTTAAAACTTTAGTAGCTAAATGTGACTTATGTTTCTAATAGACCCATATGGCTTAATTTCCTTTAAAGACCCCTTTACAACCTATAGTTTTAGCACCAGAAGGAAAGTCTACTATCTCCCAAGTATGGTTGTGCATTATTAATTCAATTTCACTATTAATGACCTCCTTCCATAAAGGTGCATCTAGTGAAATCATAGCTTCCTTATAGGATATAAGGTTGTCATCAACTAAGAAAGTGTAGAAGTCATCACCAAGATTAGGACTTCCTCTTTTTACTTTCCCGCCTCTAGTTCGTATGATCACTAGACTTAACTCTAAGATTTCTTTGAACTTCTTGTTGGCCATTTGTTTTCTAAAGAAAAAAAATTTCAAAAAAGTCAGCATTCTTAGTCTTAATTATAGAGTTTACTTCCACTAGGCCATTTTTTGATATGATGACAAGAAACCTATCGGTAGCACTATTCTTTTCATATCCAATAAATTCTACATCAAAGGCTTTAGGAACTAATTTTCTTTTCTTTGGTTCTAGAAAAAGTTCTTTTGATAAACACCCCCACACTTTTAGGTACCCAATGTTAGGTGCATATCCTTTCCATAGCTCATTGGGAGTGTTACTAGTCTTCTTGTAGGGTATTCTATTTTGAATATGATAGGCGGAGATGATAGCTTTCCCCCACAAGTTCAAGGGTGCTCCTGAACTTACTAACATGGCATTCATCATGTCCTTTCGGGTTCTATTTTTCTTTCAACTACTCCATTAGATTCAAAGGAATAAGGATGAGTAGTTTCATGTATAATTTCATGTTCCTCATAAAAGGTATTAAAGGTTGACCTTTTATATTCTCTTACCCTCACTGTACTTCTAAGTCTATTGATTTTCTTACTTGCTGATTCCTACTTCATTTTATACCCGATAAAAGCATCCATTGCTTCATCTTTTTGTTCCTTAAAAGATACACCCTTGTATATCGAAGTAGTTGCTGAATCTTTTTTTTGTACATATATAGGACCAAACTATGCAAACAAAAGTTATGACTCTTACTAATAAGGACTAAAATAAAGTCCCCCGGCAACAACTCCAAAACTTGTTCAACTAAAATGTGATATGACAGACCAATGAACAAACAAGATTATATAAAAACAAATTTAATGAACTGCTACTAAGGACTATTATCTAATCCATAGAAATGGCACCAAAAACTTGTTAAGACCGAAATGTGATGAAAATATATGTTTGTCTTTTTTTTTTTTGTAAACTGGATTCATTAAAGATTTTGATTAGTCTTAATCACTGCAAGTGCACAGATCGTACAAGTAATAAAAGTGGATTTTCATTAAGTCAAGATATTGTTCCCACAGGGATTAAATATGAATCATAAAATCAACTACCCGACTACTCAAGATCCTTACTATTTGAACTCCAATATTAAGATGATTGAAAACGAATGAAATAATACTAAAGTAAAATCACTAGTGTTCATAAAATATTAATAAGAATAGGAAAGCTGAGAGTTCACTCAGTGAGACAACACTAGAACATGATCAATGAATAATTGTCAATTTTTTGCATCATTTTTGACCTTAGCTACCATGTTGGAAAGCTAAATTTGTCAAAGATGCACATGGTATAGTTTGGATTTCTCCTTCAACCATGAATTTAGAGATTCATGTTCATTTCAATACATGAATTTAATCAAATACTTGTAAAATATAATCCTCTCTTTCTTAAGATTTTAGTATTTTTTCTTTTCAAGACTTCATACCTTAGGACTGGAGAATTCTTGCCCCATAAATGTGATATTGCAAGCCTTCCACTTAGATGGTACCTCATCCTCAATACTCGATGAAATTCTCCATTTCCTTGATTAGATCCTAGCCACGGGATTATAATCCTTCATTAGAGAAAGAGGAGAGACCTCTGAGTGTTTAAACTGATATTTCACCAAACTATCCTCAAACTATGAGTAAGTTAGTGATTTATCTGAGTAATCCTTCAGAGTTCATTAGTTCCAAAGTATTAATCTACCATACGAATTGCTCTCTACCCTCAGGATTCTCCATCTTTGTGTCACGCAGACAGCCTCTTGGAAATTAGAGCAAGATACAATACCTTGCTTAGGTACTTGTTTGTCTGTGAATATATATAGACTAAAACACTCAATTTAACACCTATACAGGAGCCTTACAATTTTCTTGCAGCTATGTCAAAATTGAATAGAGTTTCTTAAAAATGAATAAAACTGCTTTTATGTTCTTGAATTATCAATGGGTTTAGTTTATGACACTGCAAGTGCACAAGTCATACAAGTAGTAAAAAATGGATGTAAGTCCGTGATATCATTCTACGTGAGATTGGACAAGAATGTTGAAACTAACCACCCTAACTACCTGGGTCCACACTATTTGCACTCCCGTATTATTTGAAAACTTAAATCTAAAAAAAAACAAGATAAACTGAACTAACTCGGTTCTCTGATAGAATGAATACTGACAAGGAACTACTATGAAACAAATTAATTTCGCATTAAATCATTGATTTTCTCAACTCGAAGCTCGATCCGATTTGTCAAAGATGCCTAATAATGCAATTTCTTGATTCTCCCTAATTCACCAATTAGAGGTCCCTACTTCCTTCAAAGACATGGATCTAATCAGTTACTTGTATTCATAACACTCTTTATAAGATCTGGGTATTTTTCTTTTTCAATACTTCATACCCATTTCTTAAGACTGCAGATTTCTTGCATCCCAAGTCAGGATTATTGCAAAACCTCTACAAAATGGTTGATGACTCCTCCTTTAAATCTACTGAATTTTTCCTTTTCCTTGATTAGATCTCAGCTAACACAGGATCAAGATCTATCCAACATATTAAGGTGAAATCTCTGATTATTTAAATTGATAAATAATTCCCTTCAACTTCAACTATGAGTGAATTGGAAATTTATCGAAATGAACTCTTAGAGCTCTTTAGTTCTTCAATGGTAGTCTAACATACCCATAAGTTGAATGTTCCAAGCTCTCAGGAATCTCCACTTCGCGGTCACCGTAGGGCTTCTTGGAAATCAAAGCATATTACAATCCTTGAGATGGTATTCGATTCTACTATTGGGAACAATTCAATTCAAGAACAACATCAATCAAATAAATCCAAAATCCCAATTCCAGGAAATTCCTTCTAATTTAAGCAGAAAAGACTGTAACTAACAGCAGATCCATTTCAATGGAAGTTGCGCTTCTCAACTACAGAATCACAATCGATAATGGAGTATTGATCAAGAACATCCACTATAACTGTAATAAATTGGAAGAAACGAATTCCAGAAAATGTCTAAACTTCATTGATTCCAATCCGTAATTGGAAAAGAGAATAAAAATTAAATCCAGCCTCAACATTCTAAACAGACACGGTTCTGCATCCGTAAATAAAAGAAAAGAAAAATCTATTCTAAAATTATAAAAGTGAGTCTTCTTCAATCCCCTCCCAAGGATCTAGGTTCTGGAAGTGAGAAGTCCCCTGTTCCTGTAAAAGGTACGCCTATTTATACACCTACAAACATCAGCCCACCTCGTGCTCGTGGATTTCCAAATTAAAATGGCCCAAACACCACTGTGTCAGGACTCTAAGCTCACGCAACTTGTTAGGTATGTCGAGCTCAGAAGCCTGGCGCGCAACTTGTTTTACTTGTTCGCAATGCTGAGCTGCGACTGATGTTTTGTCACACTTGTTCCTCGCGTTGCTTTGTTTAGTTGTCGCGAACCTTGTTTAGTTGCCGCAGTGATGACTCTTTGTTGGCGTAATTATTTTCTCGCTTTCCAGTATTTGTGTCGCATCCTCACCTTACGCCGTGACATGGATTTTTCTTCCTTTGTCGAAGTTCGTTGCGTACCTCATTTTCATGTCGCACTCGTGCCGCCCTTCCCATCGGATTCTGCGGTCATGACTCATTTTCATGTCGCAACACTATTTTTGTTGTCATCCATTTTGATCCCTGGTCACAGCTTCCCTTTTATGTTGCGACATCATTTCTTGTTTTCTGCCTTCATTCAAGTTGCGACTCACAATTTTTGATCTGTTTAGTTCCTGGTCGCGACATGGGAATTAGGTCGCAACTAGGTCGTTTCTTTTCTTACTGCAACTCCTGTCGCGATCTCAAAAGTACGTTGCTACCGTTCTTACTTCCCATCTTGTCACAACCTCATTTCTTAGTCATAACATTCCTATTCAATTCAGCTTCTGTTTCTGGTCGCGGCCTAGAAAGTATGTCGCGACTGAGTGGTTGCCCTTCTCACCTTGTTCTTGTCGCAGTTGCTCAAATTCAGTTGCAACATGTTTTAACTGTTCCGCTCATCTTTATGTCGCGACATGAATTTATTGTCGCAACCTCAACTTGTGTTTTGTCGCAACATCAATTTTCCTAGTAGAGACCTTATCAGATCATTCAGCAATCATTCCTCGTCACGACATTAATTTTCCTGGTAGAGACCTTATCAGATCATTCGCCAGCCATTCCGTCATAACATCACTCTTCTTCAAGGCGTACTAACATGCCTTCAGTCGCGAACGGATCTGGTGGTCGCACTTCGCTTGTACGCCTTCCATTTTTCGCTCGTGACTAATTATCGTAGATGTCGCGACATGCTTGAGGTCTTTATTCTACAAATTTTGTTGCAACATTATCACTGGGTCTTGACTCTAAACTAATCGAATCGATGGATTCCTTTGAGCTACGACGTCAAAGTCTATCACGACCTAGCTACTTTGACCATATAACTTGTTTCCCTTCTGAATCCTTGCTAGAATTTCCATTTCTGCTATAAACTTCTGCAAAATATAAATTGGGTAAATTCTCCATGTTTCTGCATAAAAAACAAGCAATTACATTATAACTCAAGTCAGAAAAATGGCTTAAAAATCATTGAGTTTATGACTCATCAGTACACGGTACTAGTACTGGGAACGATTAAATTCATAAATAATACCAATCAAATAAATTTAAGAATTCTAACTAATGTGTTCTTCAATTTCGCGTAATGACAATCATCATCAACCCATTCCCAAAGGAGCTTTTAACCTCAAAATTGATTCACCATATCGCTGACTAACCTGACAAAAATTCACCGAAGTGTAAACTGAATAAATGAAATCCAAAAATTTTCCAACTCCATTTTATTCAAAAAACAAAGAATGAAAGAGACAATTTAACAAGAAACTTCAGCTCGACGCTGCACTACAGCCTCATTACCTCAACTCTGAAAATCAAAAGGAAACTAACTAAAAACTACGCTCAAACTAAATCTACTAAAAAGGAAATAAAAGAAATAAAATAAAATAAAATAATATACAGAGAGTCTTCAACCACCCAGAAGTCCTGGATTTGCGAAGCTACGCATAGTGTCGTAGATGCGTCTATTTATAGATTTTCCAATGTTGGACCGCACTTCAAGATAATGTTGTGGATTCCCCAATTTTCTGGCCCAAATTGGTCGTTATGTCGCGACGTAGAAAGTTTTGTCGCGACAGAGTCTTTGGTCTTTGTCGCAGCTTCTGTCACAACTTGCAGTTTTATGTCGCAACCTGTTCTCTAGGCTTTTTCTTGGATTCTGTCGCGACAGACTTTGATAATGTCGTGACAGAGTTTTTTATCCAACATTCTTGTTCTTATCGCAATAGGAATGTCTTGTGTCGCGACACAAAATTATTGCAACTAGCTCTTCATACACTCCTGTCTCTGGAAATTGTCGCGACATAATTTTCTTCATCGCGACAAGCCTTTTTCTTCAAATAGTTTCATTTTGTCGCGATTGCAGAAGTTTTCTATGTCTATGACAGGATTCCTTGATTTCTTAACAATTTTGTTATGACATACTTTCTTTGTCGCACAAACTTTTCTTCTCCGTCCTCGTGGTCATTGAGCTGCTTTGTTACGACATAGAAATCTTACATGATAAACTTGACTCTCTGCTAATCTCAATTCTCATACAATTTCATCGCGACTAAATTTTCTCTCACATGATCGAATTCTATCATTCTCTAGCTTTATTGTCGCTGATTTAAAACTTCTTTATCGCGGATGTGATTCCGCCTTCAATTCTTAATATGTCGCAACATAGATTTTCTTTTGTCATTATTCCTCTAAATATTGCTGCTTCTTAATATCTTTCGCAAATGTAGAATTCACCTCCTCATGTTTTGTTTGTCAAGACAAAGATTATTTCGTCGGGATGTGATTTTCTGCTTACACAAAAATTCTTCCTGAGTTAGTTCCATGTCGAAAATCTCTATCACAACATAAAAACACTCTGCCTCAACTTACTTGCGGTCAGATTCTTGTTATCTTCTCGTCACGACAGAGCTGTCTTTGTCGCTTACGAGTTCATCTTTAATCTTCTCAAATTCTTTTATGTTGCGATAGAGGAAGGATTGTCGCGACAAAGTTCCTTTTCCATTTTCCTTGAATCTCTGTCGTGACAGAGTTAAGGGTGTCGCAACAGTCTTCTTTTCATTCTTCTTCAGCAATGTCGCGACAAAGAACTCTTTGTCACAACATAGATTCTATTTCTTCCTTGAGTTCAACATGGACATTGTCACATGATAAATAGCTATTGGTCGCGACATGTTCTTCCAAAGATGTTTGAAATTCTTTCAAGGACAGAGATCACAGAATTGCCATTTTTTTACTTCTTTTCTAATCGAATTATCTCATTTTCAATTAAATCATAAAACACAAAGTTATGAATATTCCATAATTTGGCATAAAAATTGATCCGAAACTGCCAAAACATGCCAAAAATGGATTAAAAATATATGGAGTTTAAGACTCATTAATAGTCATTTGTGAAGGTAATATAGAACCTTTACCACTTCTACTATCATATTTTCAAGTTCCCAGGTCACCATGAATCAAACTTAATATTTCTCGAATTTCTTCTAACGGTTTGCAAGATTTCTTTATGGTTTAAATCTCACACATACTTCACATTCTGAGGAGAACTTTCCTTTCCAATCACTAAGAATGATCTAGAATCACCCATGAACACTTGTTCCTCTCCTTTCTTCACCACTTGCAGGAAGTGAATGCACTTTGTTGCCATGACGGTTTTAAGTACCTTAGAGTCTACTACTCACCCTTCAGATTGCGACTTATGCCTACCTAAGAGGAGACTATTGTTGCAATCTCCTCTAGTTTGTTCTCATTTTCCATTTAGAAAAATGTTCAGAATCACTTTTAGGTTTTGGGTCTGTCAAGATATGCTTAAGTTCACAACATCAATGGAAAAAAATATCCTTTCATGCCATCTCTTAAAGAATGTTATATTAAAAGGGTCAATCATGGAACTATCAAGACAAGTGTAAACTAGTGAGGTTCCATCATTCAAGGAATTGAATCTACTTTAAGATTGTTGGACTTGACTTGTGTGAACAAAATGTGACATTAGTAAATGTTTGTGTTCAATACACCTAGAAAGTCCACATGTAAGTAGAGGGGTCACACTGGTCCCACTTAAAAATCACTTGTCTTAAGCTCTTATCGCCCTTGCACATGCCTTCCTAGACATGTACAAAACAAGTTACCACCTAGTACTACCTTGCCTGAGAGTACCACTCGTAGAAGGTCTTCTAAAAGTGTAAGTGGTTAGGAGAATATGACTTAGCCCAAACAAATAAACAAGGAACAATTAGTTAGATGAACTTATCTCAAGTGGATGGATGAGGTGTGTAGTCAGACCACCCCAAAGAAGATTCGTCCTCCTTCGTTTGTAACCCAGTAATAGGGAACAAGCGCACTACCTTCAGGATTCAATGTTCCACATCTCACCTGGGTACTCCCTTATTAAGATGTAGTACACTTCGAATATCAAAATATTCGTCAAAAAATTGTGCTTGATA
Organism: Tetrastigma voinierianum; assembly: GCA_016808115.1. NCBI lineage: Eukaryota > Viridiplantae > Streptophyta > Magnoliopsida > Vitales > Vitaceae > Tetrastigma > Tetrastigma voinierianum. Next base: position 20,852 of record JAEQBH010009748.1, on the reverse strand, counting down.
TGGAAACACTTGAGAGAGAGTGTGTGTCCTTGAAGCACTTGAGAGAGAGAGAGAGAACTTTTAGAGCTTGAGATATCTCAAGGAAGGTATGTAGTGAAAGCGGAGAGGCACCTATTTACAGTGGCCCAACTGATCTCTCCAAATATTTGAAATAAAAAAAAATTTATTAAATAAATAAAGTCAAGGCTCTAAATTCATCATTTTAACATTGTAAATTTAATTTGGTCTTAAACAAGATGGTTATAATTAATAAAAATTATTAAAAATTAATTAACCTTTGAAAGGTCATAACACTTCCAATTGAGGTGAATGACTCGCTTATCGAAATCAAGGAAGACTAATATTTAAACCAATTTGATTTTCATTTAAAAATTATTCAAAGCAAACAAATCGTCAATCTAAATTGGTTATCACAATATTTTTTCTCTTTTACACTTTACACTTCAACCATGACTTTCTATAGACATTAGACTTTAATGAATTTTCTAATAGAAATATAAATACCAACATTCAAAATTCTCTCTCACTTTCCCTAATGATTTGAAACAAATTTTTTATCAAGAGATGTCGTCAAGGTGATGTGACTACAAAGCTAACCCTGAAAAGAAACTATACGGAATTTGTAAAATTCATCCATTCTTTGATAGGCACATTTAAAATAAGCATATGTGCACAAGTGCACGGTCTTGCTAACAAAGTATAAGTAAGAGTATCATCTCCATAAGGATTGGCTATTAACTACGCATTCTAATTTGGCTTTTAGGCTCTATTTGATGACACAATCGAGGCTGAAAGGTAAATAAGGAAAACAAGTATGCAAAGTCCTAATATAAACAAAGACTCAAGAAATCAATAAAGAAAACCTAAAAACCCTAGGGCATAGATTTCACCAAATCAATCCTGTATAAACTTCCTAGCTCAATCAATTAATGTTTATTTCATATGTTGATGGAGATTTCACAAATGCTTATGTGAATCTTTCTCAAGAATCCAAACAATACCCTTAGAAACATGTCATTTTGCATCTCTACGCAAACCCCAGAATCAAAGGGTGCATTAAATCCAAGAAACCCAAAATACCTGTGACACCCCAAACCTGTGTGTCCGTGACTCACCACAACCGTTGTAATACATAAGTGGATGCCCAAGCTACCCGACGCCACTTCAGAAAACTGGCAGTCCCTCAGACGGGGAGCTCTACCCAAATACAACACTCGCATGAAACTCCACCTAACTACCCAATAATATAATCACAACATGAGTGAACGACCACTCGGGCCCAATAACTATACTATCATGATACAACAACTATATCCAATAGTTCCAAAAGAGTTAATCAATTTCTTTATACAACACATATATTAAAATTAGGAGAATTTACATGTATACATCAAGGAAACCAAAGCCACAATCCCACTTTTCTTCAAAACTCGCCTCTAGACGAGCCGTCTCTCGTGCGCTCCTCTCAGACCTGAAAATATGTTCGATTGTGGTGAGCTAATGCTCGCAGTGAATCGCCCCCAAGTGCGCTACTCTCCACCTAAGTGCATATGCAATGCTCCAAAATAAACACACATTCAAGCAAATGCATGATCCTACTTGAATGTCTAACCGATCAACTCGATACCCCGAGTCCTCACCGACTTCACACTTGCCTAAGCCACGTATGAGAAAATAATCATTTCAAAACAAAACCTATTTGTTCTTGGAAAATATACTGATCAAATATTCGGTAAAAATATGGGACTACTTCCTCGTGAGGCGACCGCTGGTGAGCTTCCATCGGGGCCATGGTCCTCATCCAATGATCCGTTGGCCCATCTCCCAACCCAATTCCTCCTGAATATCCCGTGAAATTCCTCAAAAACGTTCGCTTCTTTCAATTTTCCATGTCATGCACTCACCTAATTTCTAGGCTACCCCAGTGCATATGAAATGCATTATGATGCCATTTCAATAACTCGTATAACACATGCAAATATATCACCATACATATATTCACATAATTTAAATCACACAATCATCTCATGAAATTCCACAATTCAATACACCAAAAATTAGCTCACTTGGGCTAATTATTAAATACAAGCAATTCCACTTGAATCACTCGACCAAGCACATATTTTCACAAAATTTGATTTTCGTATCACTATTCCTAGGAACAAAAGAAACCCCAGGCTTACTTCGCCCAACACTCAACAGTCATCGCTCACTTTGTGAACTCCGCATCTCACGCCATTCCCGGCCTTTTCCCAAACCAATCCATGATTTATCACAAAATGCAACATTCAAACACTCCAATAGCCCGTGACAAATAATGACCGTCCACGTGGGCTCTAAAATTTAACACTTCCTGCCTGGAAGATTTAACATCAAATGCCCCTCACGCTCTCATTCAAATTTCAAACATTCGTGAAACACTTAAAATAGAAATAAAACTCAAGTAGGAGAAACCCCTACTTCTCGGAGCTTGAGGAAACTCCAAATTCTAGACTCCACGCGAAGCCCTCCGCGTAGCGCTTCTCCTTCTCATTCCGAAGCACCGCTCGACTCCATCTGATCGTCCGTGATTCGAGAAGCCTACGCTCTCTCTAAACCTCCACTTACTTAACTCCCCAGATCTCCACTACCTATTTCCACGCTTTTGCTTCTCATAAGGTAGAAGACAAACACTTTATTTGTGCTTCTTGTCTTTTTCTAACTTAACAATTCCAAAATGACTATTATATCCCATTCTTTCCCAACTTATCTCTAAAAGACTATCTCTGCCATCTATTTTCATCATTTCCTTTACTCATACCACTTTATGGCACATGAGTACATGTTATATGTGGCTTTCTGTCGCATCGAATCAAGCTTATCTAAGACTCGAAACTGACATGCCCTCGAAAACGCATGTCGACCGAACGTCTCTAACTCAACGAAATTTTACGTGCTAGCTAGATTTTGCGAGACGATTCCAACTATAAAATCCGTTTTGTCATCCGAGATCTAGAGAATTAATTACGGATTTTTTTAACCGAAATTACAATTTTGTAATCAAAATTACGATTTTACCCTTTTTCCAGAAATTGGAATTTCTCGGGTCTTACAATACCACACCTAATCTCATGAATATCTCTATCCCATGGCAATTAAATGACATTTCATCCATGGTATAACTTAATAATCACTTCTCAGTCTCATATTGAATCATAAATCATGCAAATATTAGTCAAATACCCACAAGCATTAAGAGAATAAAGAAATACTCAACATATATGCGAGATAGAGCATTAATCAATAGAAATTAGGAGAATTCATACATTTATGTCTCTTTGCCTACATTTTAGCCTCAAGAAAAGTAAACTAAAACATCTTTTGGAAAGGAATTACAACCATCAAAAGAAAGAAAAACATAGACAGATGAAGAGAATAAACAGATTTAGAAGTGAAAGCCCCTTCTCTTCTTCCTCATTTTTCTTTTTCTTCAAGTTTCTCCTCTTCAAAAGACTTGCCTCTAAGGTGTTTCCACCCCAACCCAAATTTGATCTCCCTTGAAAACTAGGGTTTTTGGCTTTAAAATAGCAATTTCGGGCTCAAAATGGGCTGAAATGCACCCAGGCTCGACACCAACATCGCGATGTGCGTGGGTCACGTCGCGACATAGCTGCAGCTGCTGGAGATACATTTTTTCACGTCACGGCATTGGTCTGCTACTGGTTTTTTCATGATTCTTCTAACTTTCTTCCCGAGGTCATAACTTTCTTGTCCGAACTCCAAATTGTGCGATCTTGAGCTCTACAAAAAGCTTAGGAAGTCTAAAATCCATTCATGCCAAGCTTAGAGCCATAGGAATTCATTATACATACAAAGAAATCAAAATACTTTCTGCATGTCGCATGCTTAAGCAATTTTGCCTTGATTTCTTTCGTTAGCTCCCAAGGGTTGGCCTAAATTACAAAGATGGGGCATTAGACATTAGAAAACTTATTTATATAATAAAACTACAAACTACTATGCAAAACATGGAGATAAAATGAGTATAAACATATTCATCACGCCCCAACTTAACTCTTTGCTTGTCCTCAAGCAAAATGAGACACACATAAACAAAAGACATTAAGATAGATATGAGTAAAGAAATGTTCTAGCAACAAGTTAAAAGAATGCATTGAAAAAGTTATATGAAAACAATGTAGCCAAAATAGGATCCTAAAACATTTAAAATCTCTAAAGGACAAGGCAACTAAAGGCATGGTTATCAAGGAAAGCTCGCACCCAAGCCCTTAACAGATCTTTCCTAAAGGAACTCGATGAAAATGATGTTTTAGATCTCAAATGTATACAAAGGTTCCAAAAAACTCTTTAACCAAACTCAGCTCACTCATCTAAAAGAGATAACAAAACAGTTGAGAACGTACCTTTTCATTCAACAACTAAAATTAGGTAGTATGATGCAATGCTAAGGAGTTCTAGAAAAGTGTCCATGTAGCGAAGATCCATCGCGACTCCTCACGAAGTTGAGCAGGTCACTGTGCATTAAGTTCCCTTCGAACTTCAACTCGAACACTTAACTAGAAAACCAAAGCACCTACTTGTGAAATTGACCCATCTTCTGTCCAATGTAACAAGCAGTGAAGCCAATGATTCCCAACCAATTGGCTTAGGGAATTAGGCTTTGAAAAGCCTCTCAAGCTGTGCCCAAGATTCTGATTGGGTTGAATCACTTTAGTCAACCTTTTTTTTTTTTTTCTTTTTCACATTTTTGCTTTTCTTTTTCTCTTTTGCTTTTGTTTTTGCAAAGGTGGAGCACATTGGCCCTTTTTATGGAGGCATCCCATCACTATAGAAGTTAAGGTCTCTCAAAGAAAATTTGATTTGAGATAAAGAGGTCAAAACCAAGGTGTATAAATGAGATCTAGTGTGTTTTTGTGTACTGGGGCTCCATTAAGAAATGATTTCTTAAGAGGCAAGGGCCATCCAAGCGAGGTCTCCCACAACCAAAAAAGATACTCTGTCCTATATCAAATAAATGCAAAGGTATCCCAATTTTAACTAAAGAAAACATTTTGGGCTAATACCAATGCATTTCTCAAACAATTAACTTAGCACCAACCCTACTCATATGAGACACAAAACAAACAAAAGAAAGAAAGAAAGAAAAACACATGCAAATAATCTAAACAACTAAAGAAATAACTAAAACAAGTAAAGAGATAAAAAGGTTGGATTGTTGAAAAATTTGAATTCAACCCCTCAAAAAAAACTTGAATTGAACATTGTCTCAATGTGAAATAAAAGCCAAAAGAGATAATCAACGAACTCAATTCGAGGGTGATCGCTTCACCGAAGCAACTCCAATGAATATGACTTGATTGTGACATGCAAGTTGTGCATTTTCTCCATAAAGCTTGAAATGTACATTGAATGCACAACTTGGTAAACCTTTCTCTTAATGTTCACCACCCTTTCTTATGATCACAATTCTTCAATCATACATCTTCAATGCTGCAAGAACACTGCAACCATTAACTCTTAACAATTTTCATAAATAAATTCTCCTCACACCATGGATCCACACCCAATAAGCATGATATAATAGCTACTTAAATCCTAATTTTAAAATCACAATTCATGTAAGCATGATTCTCAAAACCCTTCCCCATTGATGTTCACTAGTGATACTTTACCAAAAGAGAGCTTAGGAAGTCCCCTTGAAGCAATATCTAATTGATGCTCACTTGGACATTTTCACAAACACTTAGTGTGCATTGTTTTTCTTCACTTGTTCATGGAACCTCCAAGGCAATTTGATGGCTCTCAAGCTTACAAAAAGTGAGATCTTAGATCAATTATAGAAATAATATCAAGAAAATTCAACTTCAAACATCAACTTTTTCGATTCACTCAAATCTCAAACCTCTAAGTTAAGCTCCAATTCATATAAGTAACCATGTGTGTAGAGAGGTGAAACACATTCACTTGAACTCAAATATAGCACAAGATATTGACCTTCAAGAGCATGTGAGTTGAGTTTGATGATGAATGTTGGGCTACTTTTTATGTTGTGCAAATTAATCCATAAGTATACGGGCCTACAAGTAATATAGCGGACTCAAAGAGTCCAGATATCGAACCACGAGGAGTTATGTTAACTAACAAATTAGGAAATTCTATCTTATATTCAAGCTAACCAAAGGGGGATTCTAAGATTACCAAATACAACTAATTTCAAGGAAAAACTAAATTAGAATTCTCTAAAGAAAAGGGTTACTAAATTAAAGGGCCTTGGGATTTTGATGTAAATGGATGATCCCCAAATATTAAGATTAATTCCCTCTCAATTTATCAACTAGAACATATGCTCAAGGCAAGTCTCACAATTCTAATCGTTAGCCTCTCTCCAAAGCTCATGATCTACCAACTAACACCAAATATATTGCTTCTCGACTTAACCCTAGGCCCTAGTAATGCATTAAGAAAAAGAAACTCAATTATGCCTCATAATTCCTGTTAATATCTCTATTATCCAACAAATTAGGATGATTCACCCAGGTCTAACTCTACTCACTTCTCTGCTCTTATAATATGTCGATAACATATTGATGGTGATCAAGGATCGCACGAATACACAAACATGAATCAATGAGTAATTAACAACTAATTGAAAAAATAGATAAAAATCAACACATAATATAAGGTCTATGTCCAAATAGATTCAAAACCCTAGGCTACTAAATTGTGGTAAATCACAAGGAGTTGATAAAAAAATAAGATAAACTAGAAAACATGAAGAAAAGAGGAGAAGAAACTCTAATGACATGATCTTCACTCCGCTTCTTCTTCTTCTTCTAATCTCAAAACTTCTAAGTCCCCATAGGATGTCTCTTCAATAAGTTGGATCTCCAAACCCACCTCCTAAATCCTAACTAAAATACTAAAAATCGAAACCCTAAGATGATTCTAGAAGAAGAGAGAGTAGAAACCCTGTATAGGTGTTCTCCCTCCAAGTTCAAAAACCTCCTAAAAACCTATAAATGAGAGCTTAATAACTACTCGAAAATGGGCCACTTAATGTACCTAAAAATAGCAATTTTTTCTAGGCAGCCCGAACCAAGGATGTCGCGACATCACAATGCATGATGTCGTGACATCACTCCAACATGGAAACAGTGATGTCCAATGTAAGAGATGTCGCGACATCACAAGTCTCGATGTCACAATATGGCCGCAATGTCAAAAACTTAGTTCTCAGATCTGGGAGATGTCGTGACATCAAAGTGTTGATGTCGCGACATTACCTAAGTCAATCTTACCGTGGAGTCTTGATGCGTGAACATGAGCTTTCATAAGAGGCAATTTTCCTCCATTTTTCACAGCTTTTGCTCATTTTGCTTGTTTTTCATTCATTATTTGCAAAATATAAACCGAGAGGGTATTTAGCATAAACTTGAATGATTAAGGTGTGAATCTAGCATCGCCCAATATAAGCACAAAATACATGCTAAAATGCTAACATAATTCACACTAATAAATACCCTCTAAACTTAGCATTTTGCTTGTCCTCAAGCAGAAGCGATTATTTTCCTTATTCAAAAATAAACGAAGAGGCTGAAAGAATGCCAAGGAGATAATTGAGTGATGATTTGCTCACTGGCCTTCCTTCATACCACATAAAAGCTTCAAGATAGTTTTTCAATAAAATGGAATGACCAAGAGTTAAACACTTAGGCTAAAGCTCTTGAGTGTGTGTGTGAAGTCTCTTACCTTATGGTCAATTGCAACTTAGATGAATAGATGAACTTTAATGGAATGGAGATCTCTCACTCACATGGTGATTCCATGATTTTAGAGCGCAAAAGACTCCATAGGCTTTCTAGGCATATCATTCTCCACTAATGTAGGCAACTCACAGCTTTTAGGATCAAATAGGTCTTAAATATGGCTTGTAATGTATGGCTTAGGTAAAAGGGTAGATAAGTAGGTCATTTAGGCTCAAGTTTACTCAAAACACACATGTTTGCTTTTTCTTCAATGTTCTCCTCATCCTTTAACATAATGAGTTTCTATACAATTGAGGTTCTTATAACTTCCCCCAAACTTAGTTCATCGCATCTTTTTCATCACATAACCTCCAAACTTGTTTGGTTTTCATCCTTCTTCCAAGATTATCAAGAAGATTTATTCCTTTTTTTTTAACCACAAGGTGCAAAGTAGTGCGATGTTTAACCCCTTTAAGCTTTCTACCTACCCCTAACGAGCTTTAGGTCAAGATCTCTTTCAAACCACCGGGCCTTAGGGTACTAAGTCTCAGACACCCTCAGACTTAGTCACTCAAGGCAGTAGCTGCCACGAGGTCAAACTTAATTCCTCCTATTTATTCTTTCTCGGAATTACATTAAACTTCTTTATTTACACTTTTCAGCACATATGCTTCAACCAAACTCCAAATTTACACATGTATACACAAGATATTGCATTGACGACAACATGATGAGGGTAAACTAGGGTTCTTTGACTAAAGGATATTTCAAAAAAGGGGTTTAAGGTGATCATTCTTAGGTTTCTATAAAGAAAATGGCTATTATGATTCAAATTGGGTGACTATGGATCCATGCACACAAGGGTTAGTAGCTAGAAAGACTCAACCAATCCAAGATGGCCTATATCATCTCCTAATTGTTTGTTGCTCTAGATTTCGCCCCTCTAATGATAATTGAACAAGTTCTAGAGTCTTAAGAGATCAAATCCAGATGGTAATCACCTAATGCTTCTTCTAAACTAAGCAATATTGACCAAAAAGGGTATTAAGACTTTGCGCCTAGGTGGTAAGACTTTTCGCTATAGGCAAACTATATGATCTAGCCATTATGCTTTAAGCTCAACTAACTCTAGATTTCTATATGTGAAAGAAGGGTTCGATCAATTATTCTCATAGGAATCACTATTGTCCCTAGACAAGCTCAACAAAAACAAAACCAAACTTTTTTTTTAACTATTTACAAATATTTTTTAGTTTGAATTGTAAATTTTTATGGACTTTTGAAACATGATGCACCAAAGATTAAAAAAAATGAACACTATATGATAGCTCAATAATCCCAAAAACATTCAAGCATGGGTAGAGATAAGCATAAAGGCTCAATTACTCATTCATCCAACACATAGTATATCAATCATGATCTAGGGATGCATCTAAATATAAGAAAATTATAAAATAGCTAAACAAAACACAAACAAACTAAACTAAACAATTAAACTATCAACACACAAATAAACTGAAAAATTAGCCAAATAAGTACTATAGTTGCAAATGAGATAGAGAATGGGGGAGAGATAGGAAAAAGAATCCAAAGTGTGTAAAAAAGAAGAAAAAGAAATCGCTCATATCATGTGCAAACATTTCAAACTTAAACCAAGTACTACCCTCAATGCAAAAAAAATGATAAGGGAACAACAAACTCCCCTATCTATGCAGTTGACATATCCTCATCTAAAGGAGAGTCCTCTAGTGGTGGTGCATGCTACCAAAATGGGAGTTGGAATGCTAGAGGTGGACTAGGTGGTCTAGTTGATGAGCAGAAGTTGGACTGTGATAATATACCATGAGGCGCAGAAAGGTACTATGTGTTCTACTCCCCTCTCTACTTATAGCTCTCGCTTTGAACCAAATAAGATCCCGCCTGTCCATGACTCTAATAATGTCTTGCAGCTTTGCATTACTCCATCTAATACTGTGTACTCTCAAATTGCTCTGCCATACCACCGACCATATTTCGAATATGCTCTATACCCTCATGGGTTGGCTCTTCTTCTTCCTCCTCGTTATCTGAGTCTTCCGACACTACTTCCCTTTCACCCTTATCTCTTGAATCATCAACAGAGTGACTAACACTTGGCCTTGAGGGACGAGATCCTTGCTTTTCGAAATGGGGAGAGTTGGTTACTGAGGACACTTCTCCGTACTCGATATATCAACCCCTGCCATCAAACAAATCTTAGTAATAAGAGAAGGATAGGGAATGGCTTTACTATTTTCAGATTCTATGATGGAGCATTCAATGGCATCCCCCACATTGAACTTGTATCCATTCAAAGATAGCATGTGAGGAGGCCTATCTCTCAAAGACGTGGAGACATGCCTCGATGGTCCTTACTTTGCCGATACAAAATAAAACCAAGCTTTATAGCCAATTTAAGAAGTGAATGTCACGACACATAATGGTCATGATGTCATGACATCACAAAGAGTTAAACACAAACAGTTGAATGGATGTCACGACATCAACAAGGTGATGTCGCAACATCACTGAATGGCATTTCAAAACAAGATTGCTGATGTCATGGCATCACAGGGCATATCGTGACATCAAGAGATTTTTTCTAAAATTCATCCCCTTTTGCCTTGGAATTCTTCCTCAGTGTCTCAAAACTTCATTGATTATCAAATTCACTCTCAAGACCATTGAACTCAACTTGAATTCTCATGTATTAAACATCCTAATCAATACAAATTCTTCTCAACTTCCTAATATTTCCATTTTTCTTCAAAGTTCATCACAAAACATGCCATCGCCTATTTCTGCCCGGGCCTTCTTCAACACACAATGCTCTTTGCCTTTTTTCTTTTATCTCAATGAAGCCTACAACTAAAAACACACTAAAGAAACACATCAAACATATCGAAGATCCCAAAATTAAAACTGACTTAAAAGTAAAGAAAATAAACAACATGAGTGAAAAGGGATCCTGACAAAGCTTAGGTTGCCTCCCAAGAAGCGCTTAGTTTAACGTCACTAGCTTGACTTCCCTAACATTCAATGTTGCACAAACTCGGGCAATGATATAACAACTACTCAAACTTCCAATATATTTCTCATGGTGTCTTCAAAATGGTGATTTCTTTGCACTTATCTACTTCTCCACCAAAATACGGTTAATCTTTGTCCATTAACCTTGAAGTTTCCCTTCTTCGAATGTGACAATTCCACACTCCCATGGGGGAACACTTGAGTGATAACAAAAGGTTCGGACCATCTTGATTTGAGTTTTCCCGAAAACAACTTCAACCTTGAATAAAAGAAGTAATTTGTTGCCCTGGCTGGAAACTCTTTCTCATTATATGCTTTTCATTCCATGCCTGGTTCTTCTTTTATAAATCCTAGCATTCCTATAGGCCTCATGCCAGAATTTGTCAAGTTCATTGAGTTTCAACAACCTCTTTCTCTTGCCACTTCGCCTTATAAGCTCTATGCTCAAGCTCCACTAAGAGATGTCATAAGCTTTCCCAAAGACGCTACACCCAAAGTGCATCATCCATCTTGTCAACCAATCCTTCCAGATACATTCATAGTTTTTAGCGACCCCTCGAGCCCGCCCGAATTCGGCTTGGCGAGTCCGAACAATACCCCGAACGCCATTTAATTCTTTTTATTTACATTTTAGTTTGTTTTCTTTTTCAAAAGTGTCACGACCCGAATCCTCGCTCAACCCAAGGATCTGATCCGAACCGAAGCCCTAAGCATTTCGACATTTTCAAATTAATTATCAAAACATTTTCTTTATGTTATTTTTAGGTTTTCTCGATTTGCGCGAAAAGCATTTTCAAATGGTAAGCCCACAAACATTTACATTTCATGAAATGCACTACAGCAGAAGGCATCTATGCCTCTTTTCAAAATGATATGTACTACAAAACATTTCTTTAGAGTTCAACTATTTGTTCACAAAATATTCCATGTTAAAAGGAAACAAAAATGGCGGTATGTATTTATATGCCGTAACTTGCTTTATGACTCGCGCTCACGATCTTGTCCTTCCTGTCTACCGAAACTCCGCGCATGATAAAAATTCATACGCCTACATTTTCATGCTTAATGCGTTCAGATAAAACGTTATTTCAGACTAATTTAACTTGTATGCATTTAACATTAAAACCATGCCTATTATATCAACATATACTCATGTTATCTATTTCACATGCTTTCAATTTACAAATCAATTACCATATCACAACATGCATTTTCAATGCAACACCATTTCACAATTCAACTTACGATTTTAAGCATATTATTAAAATCCCATTTACACTCGCCAATGCTGGTTATTTCACTTGACTATTCAATTACTTCACTTGATTCCGCGACGAATCCCGCCTTTATTATCATTCCCTGAATGTGCTTACATTTAACAATTCGGTCTCCCATCATGACGGATGTCGTTTGGTGCACCCCAACATGTGGTATCACTTAAATGCCATACGCCATCAAGACGGATGCCGATTGGTGCATCCCGCCAAGTGGGACATCTCTTCAATGCCATACGCCATCATGACTCCGATGTCGATTACGTATCCCGCCAAGTGGGACATTGACAATTTCTCGGGTGCCTCTCGTGATCGACATGTCGATTGGTGCATCCCTACGCTGGCTCTCATTCCCAGATATCGACTAATTCAAGATGTCGTGAATTGACCGATTCCTTTACAATTCGGGATTATCATTCACATTCATTCTGGCTAAATATCACATTTCAATTTCCATATTCACTTTCGTATTATCTTTTCAAAGATATACTCAATCTATGTATTCATTTCATATACTCATTCACGTACTCATTCCCTATACTCATTCATATACTCATTCACGTACTCATTTCATATACTCATTCATGTACTCATTTCCTATACTCATTCATATACTCATTCACGTACTCATTTCATACACTCATTCATGTACTCATTTCATAGCTACTTGGTAAACTACCAAAATACTTGAAATAAGAATAGAGTCAAAGAACAAAACGAAGTTGTCGGATCTAGCTTCCTTCTCTTCGATCTCGGTCCTAGGTTAGGTGATCATCACCCGTCCCTAGTCAATAACAATCATGCCACTCTTAGTGGATAATTAATTGTTAAACAATTTTAGTGAATTACAAGTTTATTTTCGTTATCAGTCTTGGGTTAAGACACTAAGTCTGCCCGATATGTTTTTCACTTAGTTCTATCCTTATTTAAACCCCCATTATTCATTTCTTAGGGTCCCTAAACATTCGTGGGTACGGAATACTGACTTAATCTAAGTGCAAAATATGCAAAACAGGAAACAGGAAGTAAGGGTACCAAGCACTTCACTTTGACGGCACCATCACCCTCACTACCGCGGTACCGGATATTAGTTGGTGGCACCGGTACCACCTTGCCCACCTGCATCATGGTACCTGGGATTCACCTACGGTTTTTGCCCGTGGATTTTTGGCATTTTCACAGGTTTAGAATCAATAAAAATCCATTTTCCTCAAGTTAGGGCTTTCCACCCAAATCCAAATCAAAAAGAATGAGGTTAGGGTTTTGATTTTTCTTACCTTACCTCTTCAAATCTCCTCTTGTATGTTGCTTGGTCTCATAGGAGCAAGAAATGGGAAGCAAAGCCAACCAAAGCCACTCCTCCTTGCAAACCCTAGATTTTCCTTTCTCCTTCCTTTCTCCCTCTAAAAACCGTATGCGCTCTATCGAGCATCCAAAGACCACTTTCGTCTTTTTAAACTCATTTAAGTGTAAGGCCTTGTTTGGCCTACACATTTATTATCATTTCTCATTTTCTACCTTTGGTCTTAAATCACTTAATCTTCATAAGGCCTCGTTTCACACCCAATAAATCCACTCTTCCATCTTAGTCTCCTCATCATACACTTTTGGCCATTCATTTATCATAAATTCACTTAGACATTTATTCTTTATAAATAATCGACCCTTGTGGGTCCTCATTTTACGATTTTTTTCCACATTTGCCCTTTTCACTATTGGTTTATTTGCTCACTAATTCTCATTTTTAGTATATAGTATTAAATCATATGCTTCACACTTTCAATTTACATTTCACAATTTGTCAATTTATCAATTTTCCTAAAAACCCAAGTTTGGCCTGCTAATTCATACCTGTATCATATATAATAAAATTATTATAAAATTCTAGGGTATTTTCGAGCGTTACAGCTTTTCTTCTCTAAGATCCTTATTTTCCACTGGAAATTTTAGCTTACACACATATCAGGTGATAGGCAAGGGCCCTCAGAGTGTCTTACTCCATACTATCAAAGTGATTCAACAACTTATTACATAAAAAGTGGGTCCTTCATCACTCACAATTTCCCTCTATGAGTTCCAAACCTGTAAGAAGATATGATTGAGGAGAAATTTCAACACCGCCCCTTGCCATCACAAGTAACAATGGGGATAGCTTCCACCCACTTGGACACATAGTCCACTGCCAAGAGTATGTATTTGTTGCCACAAAAGGAAGGAAATGGGCCCACAGCTAATACCCCAAACATCAAATATGCTACTTCTGTGATTGATTCAAGGGCATTGCCTCTTGAAATATTTCTCTATACTTTCCATCTATCACAAGTTTTCACGAATGAGTGGACATCCTTGAATAAGGTAGGCCTATAAAATCATGATTGCAACACCTTTGCAACTGTCCTTTGTCCATTAAAGTTTCCATCGTACTCCAAAGAATGACAATGGAGAAGGATGGCTCTCATTTCATTTTCTGGGATACATCTTCTAATCATCTAATAAACACAATGCCTATAGAGAATGGGATCCTCCCAAAAATAATGCTTCAATTCAGCAAAGAACCTTTTCTTTTGTTGAGAAGATAAGTTCAAAGGGATGATTATGTCAGCAAGATAGTTCATAATGTCCACAAACCATGGAGTAAAATCAGCATGGGACAAGGCTAACAATTTCTCATCCCCGAAGCTATAATTGATATGCACTTGGGAAGCTTCATTTTTCAGCCATTCTAACCTTTGAAAGGTGGTCCGCTACCAAGTTTTCAATCTCTTCTTTATCCTTTTTCCACATTAAATTCTTGCAATAGAATAACCCATCTTATCAAGCGAGGCTTGGCATCCTTCTTTGTCATTAAATATTTTATAGTTGAGTGATTCATGAAGACTATGACCTTGTTACCAATCAAATAAGGTCGGAATTTGTCAAATACAAATACTATCACTAGCAACTCTTTCTCAATGATAGCATAATTCAATTGTGCTTCATTTAGAGTCTTGCTAGCATAGTAAATGGCATGAAACACTTTGTTCTTCCGCTGGCCTAAAACAGGACCCCACCGCATAATCACTTGCATCACACATTAGCTCAAATGGGAGCTCCCATTCCGAAGCTATGACAATGAGTGTAGAGGTTTGTTTCTCTTTCAATGTAGTAAAGACGATCATACGCTTCTCATCAAAACAAAATGGGACTCCATGCATCAATAGGTTTGAAAGAGGTTTTGATATTGTAGAGAAATCTTTTATGAACCTCCTGTAAAAACCCCACATGGCCCAAGAAACTTCTGATTCCTTTCCCTGAAATGGGACGTGGCAATATCTCAATTGCCTCAATCTTAGCTTTTTCCACCGCATGGCCCAAGACCAACTCTAGATTGATAAGGCAATCATCAAATGAAGCTACTACCACTGAAAAATCATCCATGAAAATCTCAATCAACATCTCCACCATGTCAAAGAATATTGACATCATGCATCGCTGAAATGTGCCAGGAGCATTGCACAACCCAAATTACATCCTTCTAAATGCAAAGCTACCATAACGATAAGTAAATGTTGTTTTCTCTTGGTCCTCGGGGGCAATATCAATCTAGTTGTAGCTAGAATATCCGTCTAGGAAACAATAGAACTCATGGCCTACCAACCTATCCAACATTCGATCAATGAATGACAAAGGAAAGTGATCCTTCCTAGTGGCGCTGCTCTCACCTTCCTATATCACTACATCCTCCAAATGACTGATGTCTTTTTTTGTTGGGATTAATTCATTGTTCTTATTTTTAATCACTGTCATCCTACCTTTCTTTGGCACTACTTGGATTGGACTCACCCAAGGACTGTCGAAAATGGGGTAAATCTCTCTTGAGTCAAGCCATTTTAAGACTTTTTTTCGCACCACTTCCTTCATAGTTAGGTTAAGTCGTCTTTGGGCTTCAATTGTGGGTTTGTTTTCATCCTCTAAGAGTATTTGATGCATGCACATTGACGATCTAATCCTTTTTATATCAGCTAAAGACCATCCAATTGTCTCCTTGTGTTCTCTAAGCACTCTCAACAACTTCTCCTCTTCCAATTGAGAAAGATAGGATGAGATAATGACTAGTAAGGTGGAAGAAGCACCAAGGTAGGCATATCTAAGGTGAGATGGAAGCGATTGCTCTCAAAGAATTAGGGGCTTCTCAATTGAAGGGATGGGGCGGGTAGGACTAGATCCTAAGCTCTTAAAATACTTTCTATCGTTCGACTCGAACGAGTCCATCCACATTACATAATCTTTTGCTTCCTCATCAACCAATTCAGGAGAATCTCCTTATACAAGGCTAGTCTCCAAAGGATCAATGTGACCCTTTTGGCTAGACACTATAGCCTCAACAATGTCCACTCTAAAGTAACTATCGCTCTCTATCAGATGCTTCATGGCATTAAACACATTGTAAGTCACCTTTTCATCTTGAACCCTCAATCTGAGTTCTCCTTTTGTACATCAATAAGAGCCCTGCTAGTAGCTAAGAAGGGACTTCCAAGTATGATAGGCACTTCCTTGTCCTTTTCCATGCCAAGGACTATGAAATCCGTCGGAAATATGAATTTGTCTACTTTCACTAATACCTTGAGGGTGTGTAAGATATCTATCCTCCAATTGGAGATTAATTGTTGTAGGATTAGCCTCTCCTAAACCAAGTTTCCTGAAAATGGATAAAGGCATTAGGTTAATACCAGCACCAAGATCACATAAAGCTTTTTCAAAAATTGAACTATTAATTGAACAAGGTATAGTAAAACTCCCTAGATCCTTTAGCTTTAGAGGCAATTTCCTTTTAAGGATAGCACTACACTCCTCGGAAAAAGCAACGGTCTCATAGTCGCTTAGCTTCCTCTTGTTGGCAAGGATGTCTTTCATGAATTTGACATAAGAGGGCATTTGCTCCAATGCATCGGAAAATGGAATATTAATGTGGAGCTTCTTGAAAATCTCCATGAACTTGGAAATTTGATTGTCCTACTTATTCTTCTTCAATCTTTGAGGATATGGGACAATTGGAGTGTCTTCCCTTAAAGGAACCTTCAACTCAACTTTCTTTAGCTCCTTATTGGCTGAATTTTTCAACAAATTTTCAGCTTTTTTAGCATTTCTAGCATTGTTTTCAACCTCTTTTGAATTTTTTATAGAATTTTCAGCATTCTCTTTTGATTTCTCTTCTTCATTGACTTGGACGGATTTTTCCATTGTTTTTCCACTTCTAAGAGTAATGGCTTTGTAATGTTCATTGCCATCTCTTCTCGGATTCACTTCTGAGGTGCTATGCAAGTTGCCTTATTTCCTCTCATTGAACATGGTCTCCATTTGAACCATTTGAGCTTCCAAGTTTCTAAGTTGAGCGGCTTGATTATTGAGAGTGTTTCTTGTCTCATTAACAAGTTGAGCTTGAGACTTGCCTCGCTAATTCCATTTGAATTTGACTAATCTACCCATGGTCTCCTCCAAACTTGCTTTCTTTTCTTGGGGGTGGAGGCTTAGCTTGCTCCCCTGAATGCATTACATTTGGATTGTTTCTCCAAGAAAGGTTAGGATGATTCCTCCAACCTAGATTGAAGTTGTTCGAATATGGGTTAAATTGGGGTTGAGGAAATTTACTTAAGGTATTAGGCTTGTGCCACACTCATTTGCCCACAAGGATTTCCCATTTGAAATTTAGCATTAAGATGGGGTCCATTGCAAAAATCACATGAAGGAGGGGATGCTTGGATCACATTTTCTACAGCTTTGGCGTTTTCTAGTTGGGTAGATTAGAGTTGCTTTTTAAGCAACAAAACTTGAACCTCCAAATTGTTAAACACATCTAACTCATGAACTCCGGTTGGTTTCTTTAGAGCTACCCTTTCACTAAGCCTTTGGCAATTGTTCAAAGCCATATTCTCCAACAATTGGTAAGTCTCATTCGTGCTCTTACTCATCAAGGCGGCTCCAGTTGAAGCATCCAAAAGCGTTCTAGTAGTCCTAGTCAAACCATTGTGAAATGATGCACTTGCATCCATTTTTCCAATCCATGGTTGGGACACTTTCTGAGGAGAACTTTGTATCGATCCCATGCCTCATGGAAGGTCTCTCCCTCAAATTGAGCAAAGTTATGTATTTCAATTCTCATCTTTTCCACTTTCACTGGAGGAAGAACTGAGAGTGAACTTTATGCACCAAATCATCCTAAGTAGTGATGGAGTTGGGAGGCTCTAAATTTAGCCAATGTTTCACCTTGTCTTTTAATGAAAATGGGAAAGCATCATTGCTCACTCCATTATACTTCACCGTATCACACACTTCTAAGAAATTAGAGATATGTGTGTTGGGGTCTTCATTTGGCAATCTCATGAACTAGATGTTTTGAATTAATTGTAATGTGATAGGCTTGATTTCGAAGTTTTTTGCTTGTATAGTTGGTTGCCTAATCACCGATGGGATGCCTACTTGAAGGAGAGCATAATCTCTCAATGCTCTCTCAAATTCCTCCATAGGAGGGAATGATTGGGGCACACTTTCCCCGCTTGTAGATTGGATGTCTACTTCTTCTCATCCTCTAAAACCTTCAACAGTCTCCACTGATTGTTGCTCAAATTCAATTCGTCCTTTTTTGCCCTTTCTAATTTGTCTCAATGTCCTTTCTAGTTCGGGGTCTAAGGGTACCAGATTTTTGTCACCAAGCTTTTGCATAAATCAAATGGTACCTAAAATTCAGCAAGATGAGAGGAAACAAATGTCAAAAATTCTAATAAAAGCTCAAACAAACAAAGAAAAAAAATGCTTTAAGTACAAGAGAAACAATTAGTATCGAGATAACACAAATCGCTAACTCCCGGGTAATGTCATTCAAAACTTGTTGAAAGCTACTTTTTATAAGCCAGGCAAATTAATCTACAAGTGTACGGGCCTACAAGTAATATAGTAGACTCAAAGAGTCCGAATATCGAACCACAAGGAGTTAGGTGCTAACTACTGAAATTGGGGAAATTTCTCTTTATAACTGGGTTAACCAAATGGGATTCTAAGATTACCAAATAAAACTAATTTCAAGGAAAAACTAAATTAGAATTCTCTAAAGAAAAAGGTTACTAGATTAAAGGGCCCTAGGATTTTGATGTAAATGGATAATCACCAAATATTAAGATTAATTCCCTCTCAATTTGTCAATTAGAACATATGCCTAAGGCAAGTCTCACAATGCTAATCATTAGCCTTTCTTGAAAGCTCATGATCTACCAACTAACACCAGATATATTACTTCTCAGCTCAACCCTAGACCCTAGTGATGCATTAAGAAAAGGAAACTCAATTATGCCTCATAATTCCTGTTCATATCTCTATTATCCAACAAATTAAATTGATTTACCTAGGTCTAACCTCTTACTCACTTCTCAGTACTTGTAACATGTCCCATAACATATTGAAGGTGATCAAGGATCAATGTGAATAAGCACAAACATGAATCAATGAGCAATTAACAGCTAATTGACAAAAGAGATAAAAAAAATAACACATTAATATAAGATTCATGTCTAAATACTACCAAAACCCTAGGCTAGTTAATTAGAACATCATTAGGAGTTGATACAAAATACGATAAACTCAAAACATGAAGAGAAGAAGAGAAGAAACTCTAATGGGTTGATGATCTTCAATCTCTGCTCTTCTTATTTTTCTAATCTTCAAAAGTCTCCCAAATGATGTCTGTCTAGCAGGTTGGATCTCCAAAATCTGATCCAAATCCTAAGTAAAATACTCAAAAATCAAAACCCTAAGATGATTCTAGAAGAAAATGGGAGAAACCCTAAACAGGTGTGTTCTCCCTCCAAGTTCGAACCCTAAAAACCTAGAAATGAGAGATTAAATAGCTCCCTTGGAAAATGGGTCGCGAACAGGGTCTAAATAGAGCAAGTTTTTCTAGACAGCCCGAACCAAGGATGTCACGACATCATAGAGCATGATGTCGTGGACATCTCCGTGAGCATGGAACAATGATGTCCAACAAGGGTGACGAAGTCATGACATCACAAGTTCCTTACGTCGCGACATGGCCGCAAGGTGGAAAACCTACTCTTAGTAGGATTCTCGATGTCACACATCAGGTGTTGATGTCATGACATTACTGCAAGCAAATCTTCAACAGGGAGTCTTCATGTCACGACATCAAGGCTGATGTTGTGACATGAGCTCTATAGCATCAATTTTCCTCCATTTTTCATAGCTTTTGCTCATTTTGCTTGTTTTTCATTCATTATCTGCAAAATATAAGCTGGGAGAGGATTTAGCATAAACTTGAACGATTAAGGTGTGAATTTAGCATTAAAAGCTCAATATATGCACAAAATGCATGCTAAAATTCTAACATAATTCACACCTAACAATGAACCAAGAGGTGGGAGAAGATATGGGATGGGTTGAAAAGCTTGGTGGGTTTTGTAGAGAGAGAGATGGGTATGGCTTTCAAAATGAATATGGAAGGGATGGAAAGGGATTGAAAATGGTGGAGAATTGGAGAGAGTTTACAGGTTTTTCTAGATGAGTAAGGTGTTTGGAGAAGTTAGGTTTTAGTTCCAGCAGGTTTGATGAGTCTAAAACTCATCTATTTTTAAGTCCATTTTTCTAAGAATATTTCTAGTTCAAAAGTTCAGTTTGATGCAAAATTATGGAGCTTTCACCCAAATTTGTTGTTTTGCATAAACTTAAGGGAAAGAAGCGTAATTCAACATAAACGAGTAAAAATCAAGATGGTGTAAGGAAAGGGCCAATGTCGCAACAT
>JAEQBH010009747.1:0-52164 GCA_016808115.1 Tetrastigma voinierianum | reverse complement strand
GGCGGGCGTGTCGCCACTCCACGTAAACTCCTGCATCGCAATTTAACGACTTAGAAACTCCCGTGAAGCCGGTCGTATTGCTTGGGTTAAAACCTCCTATGGTGGCACTTTCTTTGAGATCTGGCTCCAAAGATCAGGCAAACTACGCTTGAAAACTGGCAAGATACTAAGATATAGACATGTCCCAAATCCTTATACATCCAATTTACACTATATCCAAAATATGGCAAACCATGATACCAACATTCTCACAAAACTACTCTCTATGTAATATTGTTATATGTTCCATTATACAAGTTCAAAGTATCTCTTACACAATATCTCCCACTAATGTTGACTTGTACAATGTCGTGATTAAACCCTATTATGCTCCAGCGTCTTGCGCATCAGACTCGGAAAATACTTTTAATACAAAATAATGAGCCAAACGAGCTCATGAGTGTATACTTTATAAACGCTTTGTTTCTTAAAACATCTCTTTGTAAACTCTTTATAATTATTTCCTTTCCTGTGCTTTTCTTGCTTTCGTTTCTAAACTTCTTTGTTTATTTATTTTGCATTTGCTTTCTGTTTTTAAAAGTTTAAAACTTCTTTTCTTTACTTGTTTCTGTTTGTTTAGTTTTTTCTTAAAGTTTGTAAATCTCTGTTTGTTTTAAGTTTGAAGTTTGTAAACTTTCTAAACTTCTTGCTTTTGTTCTTTTATCTTGTTTGAAAAGTTTCTAAACCTTTCACAAACCTTTTTGCTTCGTGCAGCCAAAACTTTTCATAAAATGGAGCCCTGGCTCAACCGCATTCTTAAAATAAACGGAGCCTGGCTCAACTGTTGCTTAAACTCTCCTAAGCCCGCACGGAACCAATGGCTGATTTTTCAAAACTCAGATAGCATGCTTATAAAACATCAACCACCGAGGCCTATTTTTGTTTACTGTACCCTAGTGAACACGGAAGCCTGGGCGACCGTGCCGGTGGAAGGACCTGGGTCCGCATCACCTTTTTCTAAGTGAATACAGTAATTCATCTGAACTACTCATAATTTGAGTTTGTATTTACAACCTATAGCATTCCACTTCACGCTCCCAAGAATACTGATATAACCTAAGTTTGGTCGACCAGGCAAAACTAAATGCATGTATGAGATCCTAACACCACTCGGCACGTACTAATACCTCCCCGACGGCTTTCCCCGCTTAGAACTGTAGCTACTCATTTTCACAAACATTCTTGGCCGCTTGTTTGTCATTTGAAATGGTTTTACAATTTAAAACCATTTGCTTGTTTTTGCTTGAAAATGGTTTAATCTATTCAAACCATTTGCTTACTTTCTTGCTTATTTTGAAAATGGTTTTTACAATTTAAAACCACTACTTACTTGCTTGCTTGCTTGAAATGGTTTTAAGCAATTTAAAACCAATGCTTGCTTTCAATTATGGTTTAACCTAAACCACATTTGTTTGATTTCAAATTCATTACTGTTTCTTGAAAATGGTTTGAACTCAAAACCATGAATACCAGCAGGCAAAACAATTTATAATAATAATAATAATACACTAGTATTTGGAAAATGAGTTTAGAACACTCACCTCTTTGCTTGCTAAACTTGAGCACAGTTCCACAACTTTCCTGCCTTTGCTTTTAGCTCACACTCGATGTATTAAATCACACACGTCGCCATAACCAAGAAATTCTGTACACTTTAGCTACAATTAAAATTTTCTGTAAATATGTGGGTCCCAAATGCCATTCATGTGCATATGGCTATATTCCTAGGACTAAAGGGACTTTCCATATAGTCTAAAAACACCAAAAACATTTCAGTACCTAGTCTGCACTGGTTGAATAAAACCCGAAATTTTAACCAAATCTGTCCGAAACAAGCCTCGAAATTCAGCCCTGACCGGTCTCAAAATAGTCCCAAATTTCCTTAAAATTTCCTAAATCTTAAACTCGCCTAAAAATTTTGGACCTAATCTATGGCTCTAAGAATATTCCAAGCTATTATATAGCCTTTTGTGCTCGAACAATACAAGTAGGAAAATTTCCCACCTCTTCAAGTTTGACAAAAGCCAAGATTTTGGTGTCCACGCTGGTAGCCTGGCCGCTGTAGAGTAACTTAAACTTTGGTCCTAAAATTCACTACTAGAATGGCGAGATCCGAGAAAACTAAAATTTGGGCCTTTCGTATTTCCACCGACCCCTGAAATCTCGTGTTTTTGCACTCACGCTGCAGCCCCTGTCGTTGCAGTGAGCACCCTTTCGTGTTTATCCCGACGAACCGAAGATCCGATTTTGTAAATCCGAGAAGAAAAGAAGAGAGAAAATAAAACTAAAAAAACTCTCAACTCACGCGTTCCGTGACGTCCTCGCAAATTTGCTATGTTTCCTTTTGTTGTTTTATTTGTTTCTGTCTCTTTTTTTTTTCTTTATGTGGGACCCATGTCCCTTTATTCTTCTGTCCGTTTAAGCCCCGAAACAATTTATTTTGTCCCTGCTTTCAATTTTTTATTTATCCTAATTGAATATTCTTTAACTATTTGTCATTTTTCAATTCTTTCAAAATCCCGCTTTCTCGTGTTTCACTCTTTATCCCGTAGCCTAAAATTGTAAATATTCACTATCTCTGAATTTAACGAACTTTCCCTGTCACTAGATTGCGAGACGAACTTAACGGCTGTCCGTTTCTGGTCATCCGAGATCTAGAGAATTTCGAGACTTTCCCCGAAAAATTCCTGCAATTCATTATTATTATTTTACTATTTAAACTTTCTATTAATTATACTTTCACCCTCAACTTTCCTAATTGCAAATCCAACTTTTGAAATTCCTTACTATATTCATCCTCTAAACGACTTATGCCTTTACATATCCTTTTGCTAAATGACAATTTGTACCCTTGTTTTAAGTACCAAATCTCTGTGGTTCCAAAATTTATAATTTCCTAATTTCATCTCCAAAATACTACAATGTGACACTGGGTACCTTATACACCTCACAAAGATCATGTACTGTACACCTCTGGGATCTGGAAGCTACAAAATCCTCCCCTCCTTAGGGAACATTTCTCGTCCTCGAAATGAATAAACTGGGGAACTCCAAAAGAAAGGAAACCAAAAATACCTAATCCCGAAATAAGTGAGGGTACTCTGACGACGCATTTCGAGCCTCGAATTCCCCAAGTACCGCTCCTCCTCATGATTCTTCCATGCAAGACTTTAACTAATGAATCACTTTGCTTCTCAACAATTGCCTTGCGACCTACTAACTGCACTGTGATCTCCTCATAAGTCAAATTCTCCTTTAACCCGCACCGGTTGCCTCTCAATACATGTGAAGGATCCGGATATACTCTCCTCAACATTGCTACATGAGTATCATGAATCCTTGACAACTCTAGGGTAACTTCAACTCGTAGTTCACGGTCCCCGCTTGCTCACACTCATAAGGTCCACATACTTAACTAAGCTTGCCTCGTTTCCTAAATCTCAACACACCTTTCCAAGGTGAAATCTTCAAAAAGACTTGTCACCCATCTCGAATCGGCAGTCTCTGCTACAACGATTGTCCGTACAACTTTTCGTCTATCTCTTTGCTATCTTCAAGTTATCACGAACAACTTTCACTTCCCTCCTCCCAAGGATCCGCACTCAGTTCAGGCCTACTAGTCTTCTCTCTCACTAACCCCATCCCCAGCACACTGGAGTCCTACATTTCCTACCATACAATGCTTCAAATGGAGCCATATCTATAATGCTGATAGCTAGCTGTTGTAGGCAAACCCATGAAGCCACGAGTATCCCAACCTCCTTGAATTCCATCACACTGTGCTCTCAAAGATATCCTCTAACTTGCCTCGACAACCCTCGACTGCCATCCGCCCGAGATGAAATGTCGTGCTAAATGTACGCGAGTCCCTAACGCCAAGCCAGAACTACAGCCAAAACCCGAACTCCTGGGTCTCGATCCGACACCATCGACACTCGGAACCCCATGAAGTCTTACCATTCCATCCACATACAACTCACAACTTTTCTAAAGAATCCTCAACATTAACTGGTAGAAAATGAGCAGATTTCGTAAATCGATCAACTATCACCCATATAGCATCATGTTGCCTCCTGAGTACTGAAGACCTGCAACAAAAATCCATAGTGATCTTCTCATTTCCATGATCGGAATGTGGAGTAACTCAGGGATCTTCCCGCGGCCTCTCGATGCTCACACTACGATGTGTTAGACACCCGGTAACGAACTACATTTCTTTCTTCATCCCATCTCCACCAAGAGAACTTTTCAAAGTTCATATCTTGGTACTTTACCTGATGCATAGTATACGCAGATGAATGTGCTTTCTTCCATAATGTCTCTCTTTAAATTTCGCCATACTCCGCACACATTCTCCTGGCCTTCACTATCATGCCATCATCCCCGATTGAAACTTTGCTTCTTTCCTTTCATCTCTTCCTTGCTTAATTATCTCAGGATCAAGTCATCTGCTCTGCTAGAATTTGATCCACTAGGAGCAGCCTTAACATGAAAGTGGCTAAATAAGGCCCAAATCCTCAACCTCCAATATCACCCTAAAGCCTCGATCCACCAACAACAGCGTAACTCGATCCCCACGTGAGACAAAGAACTCTCCCGGTCTCCGCTCACTCAAGGCATCCGCTACGACATTAGCTTTTCTGATGTACTCTATAGGCTGGTCGTAGTCCTTAATCAACTCCAAGCCATCTTCTTTGTCTCAGTTTAACTCTTTGGGTGAAAATATATCAAGACTTTTGTGATCCTGTAAAGATCCTACAAGGAACACCATATAAATAATGTCTCCATATTTTTAGTGCAAACAATAACCTGGTCGTTAGCTCTAAGCTGTGTGTGGCCTCCTCATGCTTCTTTAGTCATTTGAGGCATATGCAATCACCCTATCATCCTACATCAAACACAACCAAGGCCTTGCCCTGAAGCATCACTATAAACCACAATCCATCTCTCCCATCGGGTGTGCTTGTGAACCTGGAGCTGAAGTCACTCCATCTTTTAACTCCTCAAAACTCTTTCGACAAGCATCTACCCAATCATACTTAACATCTTCCTTGTCACTTGTCGTTGTCATATCTCGAGAACCCTCAACAAACTTCCCGTAATATCCCTGCTAAACCAAGGAAGCCCCGACCTCTGGACACATTCTTCGTGGTTTCTAATTTACCACCGGTTTCTATTTTCTAGGAATCCACTCACCCCATCAGCCGAAATCACATGACCTAGGAATGCCACTACCCGAGCCAAACCGACACTTGCTCAACTCGCATACAACCGTCTTCCCTTGTGGTCTCGTAATACAACCCTCGTGTCTCCCGAACGCTCCTCTGAACTACCTGAATACACTAGGATATCATCAATAAAAACTATGACGAACCTATCCAAATACGGTTGGAATACCCGATTCATCAAATCCATAAACGCTGCCGGAGCATTAGTCAAGCCAAACGGCATCACCAGAAACTCATAATGTCCGTGAAGGTGTCCCGACGTGCCTTAGAACATC
Source organism: Tetrastigma voinierianum (assembly GCA_016808115.1). Lineage (NCBI taxonomy): Eukaryota > Viridiplantae > Streptophyta > Magnoliopsida > Vitales > Vitaceae > Tetrastigma > Tetrastigma voinierianum. Next base: position 46,622 of record JAEQBH010009747.1, on the reverse strand, counting down.
ACTCTTCGCACCTCAACTCCATGGATAATTCTCACCTCAAGTCTATATCTCTGAGTACACCTCGAGACCCCTGAGCTGATCGAATAACTCATTGATCCTAAAAAGGGATACCGATTGCGATGGTAACTTGTTCACCGCCCTAATCTATACACAACCGCAAACTCCCATCTTTCTTTTCACGAAGAGAACTGGAGCTCCCATGGGGATATGCTTATCGAATGAATCCTCATTTTTAATAATTCTTCCTAACTGAGCCTTAAGCCTCTCAACTCTGGCGTGTTTCATCCTATAAGGAGGAATGGAACGGGCTCAAATTCGGGATCAAACTCAAATGGTGAACTCCACCTTCTTTCGAGGAACTCAATATCATTTGGGAATGCATCTGGAACTCTCTAACAACTGGAATCTCATCCACTGTGAATCCCCTCCTTCCTGTCTCCCACCACATAAGCTAGATAACCCCGACAACCCTACGTAGCACTCTCTGCGCCGCGCGAGCATCATACTGAAGTAACTCTACGTAATCCTCGAACTTTGACTCCAATTTCCCCGGCCTATTCAACTTTACTCTCCTTTTATAACACCCACGGGCTCTATGGCGAGACAAACAATCCATGCCGAACCACATCGAAGTCCTCATATCTAAAGCTATAAGGATCCATTGGAACTCCCGTCCCAATCGAACTTCTACTATCTCCGACTACTCCGTCTCAGAATAACGGATTCCGCCATGCTGGAAACTCTCATACGAATCTCTCTAATGGTCAGTCTCTATCCCCGAAGCCGATCTAAGAAATGCTTGATGCAAATGAATGCGTAGCCCCCGGGTCCACTAATGGCTATGCACTGATCATGACGTAATACCAGCCGACCACATCCTGAGTCGATCTCGCATCTCACAGTCACAACATATACTCAGCCCGAGTGCGGGCTCTCATTCAGATCCTCAGCACCGCTCTACCACGACCTCACCCTTACCTCGCGGGCCGTGTTATTCTGCTCGGGAAACTTCTCCCCCGAAGATCTTGTGTGCTCTATCTCTCGGTAATTTAGCTTAGACTGGCTAATGGATGTCTCCTCGCACCAATCATTGAGGGTACTCCCTAATGAAATGGCCTTCCTGCCATGCTGGAAACACCCTCAGATCGAATCTCCTACATTCTCCATGGTGTCGCTTCTCATATATATGACATGTTGTGAGGAATACTCGTGCCACGCTTGAACCGGGGCCCACCGATCCCCGACTGTAGATAGCTCCTCGACCCGCACCCCTCGGCCTCCTATAACCTGGCTTGCTTTTCTTCTACTCGTACTGTCCTCAGCTTTATTGACGTGCCTGTGCACCCTCTTACTTTACTTTCCTTCCTACTCCTCGATACATAGCTTCGTGGTACTTCTTGTTCCTCACTCTCGCAGCGGCCCTACTAAGTCCCCAAATCTATCTCCACAGAAACCACTGATAAATGCACTCTGATCCTGTGCTAAAAACCTTTTGCACTTCAGGACTTCATCAGCCTGAATATATGGAACCAATCTAACTAGTTCTGAGAACCTCTTCTCATATTCTGACACTGACATGTTCTTCTGTTCTAATTTGAAGAACTCCTCAATTTTGAATCCTTGTGACTATGAGGAAAGAACTTATCAGTGAACTCTTGTTGAAATTGTCCTATGTTATTCCATTAGGGATACTTCCTCTACTGCATCCCACTACTCCTAGCCCCGTTTCCACGTAAAGTCGGAAAACAAGACTCTTGCTCATCCGCATACCCATAGCTCCATAAACTTTATTTACGCTGGCCTAGCCATAACTGTGCTGCCTCCGATCACCACACTGCCACATATTGGCTCGGCGCCCAAATTTTCCGTAGACTTCCCCATCGACCTCCTGTGCCCTTCAACAACCTCCCAGGTGGTGGTGGAGGCTTGCGATCGCCGACGGGTCGCTATGGCTACTATCCTGCACCAGGCCACCCGTCTCGTCAGAATAATCCCGCACTCGAGCCCTCCTCAGCCCAGATGGTCCAAATTTCGACCCACCGCCTGAGGCCGATTCCATAGAGGCGGTAGAGCTGGAACCAACCACGTGGCTCATCTCACACCGCAGATCGCCCTGAAACCGAATAACTCTCCTAGGACGACCCTACGTCCCTACCCCCGATATAGTGCTGTAATTTCCAAAATATCAACTATTTAACACTTCGAATTCACTCGACATGTATGTTCTTTGAGTTCAACATGCATGGTTGCTAATACTTATGCTCCGATACCACTCAAGGTGGTATCATCTCTCCTATGTCCTAGGTTATTAGATATTATTCCGCTTCGATACCACCTTGCGTGGTATCATCTCCTCAAGTCCTAGGTTACAGTGTACAACCTGGCTTCCTCGATACCACCTCGACACACCCCCCACCCCCTTCCAAGATAAGGTATGCCGCCACTCCACTGTAAACCCCAAATTACAATTCTTAACGACTAGAAACTCCCGTGAAGCCGGCCGCATTGCTTGCTAAAACCTCCTATAAAAATTCCTTTTTCTTTATATTCTAACTTAAGATTTGCAAAATCTTAACAGCGTGAAAACTCTGCTAAAGATAACAAATAGTATGATTTTATTATCCCAACCTCGGGATACATCCAATTTACACTCATATCCAAAATATGGCAATCCAAAGATAATTAACACATTCTCACAAACTACTTATGTACATACATATGTTCCATTATACAAGTTCAAAGTATTTCCTTACACAATATTCTTACTAACAAGACTTGTACAATGTCAGATTAAACCCTATTATGTCTAAATATTCATGTACTTCAGACTGAAAATAGTTTTAAATACAAAATAATGAGCTAAACTTAGCTCGTTGAGTGTATGCTTTTATAAAATCATTTTGTTTTTCCTAAACATCTCAAAATGTAAACTCTCTTTTATAATTATTTTCCGTAGTTTTCTTTGCTTTTCAAGTTTCTAAACTTTTCTTGCTTGCTTGCTTCTTTATACTTGCTTGTTTTTTAAAAGTTTCTAAAACTTTTCTTTATCACTGCCGCTTTCGCTTTTCTTTAAAAAGCTTATAAACTCTCATTTTTATGTTTGCTTAGAAGTTTATAAAACTTCAAAACTTCTCGCTGCTTTCTTTATCTTGTTTGAAAGTTTTTAAAACCTTTCACAAACTCTTTGTTTTTAAGTTTCTCAAACTTTTCATAAAAATGGGAGCCTGGCTCAACCGCATTCTTTGAAAATAAACGGAGCCTGGCTCAACCAAGCCGCTTTAAACTCTCCTAAGTCTGGCATCGGGAACCAGACTCATTGACGCCAAAATCAGATATTATGCTTATAAAACATCAAATCCACCGAGGCCCTATTTTTATCAGACTCAGTGAACACCTGAAGCTCAAGACCGTGCTTCTGGAAGGACCCGGTCCGCATCACCTTTTCCTGAATATGGTGGAATTGATCCGCACCACCATAATTCTAGTTAGAGCTCATAACCTTATATAATTCCGTATCGCGCTACCTCGCCTCCCTTTAAATGCATGATGTATATGTCCTAAGTTTGCCACTGTGCAAAACTAAATGTGCATGTATGAGATCCTAACACCATCAGGCACGTATCACTGGCCACCTCTGACCGGTTTCCGCTAACTGTGGAAGGCCTATTTTTCTACAAACATTCTTGCTTGCTTGTTTGTTTCGTTTTGAAAAATGGTTTTACAATTTAAAACCATTTGCTTGCTTGCTTGAAAAATGGTTTAATTATTCAAAACCATTTGCTTACTTTCTTGCTTGCTTGAAAATGGTTTTACAATTTAAAACCAATTACTTACTTGCTTGCTTGCTTGAAAATGGTTTTACAATTTAAAACTACTGTCATTTCAATTATGGCTCTTAACTCAAAACCATTTGCTTGATTTCAAATTCATTGCTTGCTTCTTGAAATGGTTTGAACTCAAACCATGAATACAAGCAAACAATTTATAATACACAATACACTAGTATTTGAAATGAGTTTAGAATACTCAATTCCTTTGCTCGCTAAACTCGAAAGCACAGCTCCACAACTTTCCGTCTCTTTGCTTTTAGCCCACACTCGATGTATTAAATCACACACGTCGCACAACCAAGAAATTTTGCACACTTTTAGGCTACAATTAAAATTTTCTTAAATATGTTCCAATGCCATTCATGTGCATATGGCCATATTCTTAGACTAAAGGGACTTTCTTTCCATATAGTCTAAAAACACCCGAAAACATTTCAAAATTCTCGTCTGCAGACTGTTTGAATAAAAACTCGAAATTTTAAATCCAAAACTGTCCAAAATTGGGGCCTCAAATTGTGTCTTGACCGGTCCAAAATAGTCCTAAATTTCCTAAATCTAAAATTCCTAAACTCGGGCTCTTAAAAATTTCGGACTCGAATTTACGTGCCTCTAAGAATATTCCATTTTTCATTATATAGCCTTTAGGCTCCTAAATAATACAAGTAGGAAAATCTCCCACCTCTCTCAAGTTTGACAAAAGCCAAGATTTTGGTGTCCACGCTATAAATTATCAAGGTAGCATCCTCTAAACTCATCCTAAAACTCGACTACTTAACATGTAGATCCTCGAGAAAACCAAAAATTTAGTTTCGTGATATTTACCCTGAATTTCTGAAACTCGTGTTTTTGCAACACGTTAGCCCTCGCTGCGTAGAGCACTTTTTTTGTGTTTATCCCGACGAAATCCAAGATCTCGATTTTTGTAAATCCGGTAGTTAGTTAGCTGAGAAAATAAAACTAAAAACTCTCAACTCACGCGCTCTCTGTGACGTCCCCTGCAAATTTGCCATGTTTGTTTATTGTTTTATTTTTGTTTGCCTTTTTTTTTTCTTTTTCTTTATGTGGGACCCATATGTCCCTTTTTATTCCTTTCGTCTCGTTTAAGCCTAAACAATTTATTTTGTCCCTGCCAATTTTATTTATCCTAATTGAATATTCTTTAACTATTTGCCATTTTTGAATTTTTCAAAATCCTGCTGTGTTTTTACTTTATCCAGAATAAAATTAGAATATTCCGACTTATCTTGACTTAATCGAACTTCCTGTGTCACTAGATTTCTCGCGAGACGAAACTTAACCCGCGCAGTCCAAGCTCACATCCGAGATCTAGAGAATTTTTCGAGACTTTCCGAAAAATTCGCACCATTATTATTATTTTACTATTTAAACTTTCATTAATTATACTTACCCCTCAACTTTCTCTTAATTGCAAATCCAACTTTTGAAATTCCTACTATGGCTCATCTCTAACTTAATTATGCCTTACATATCCTTGCTAAATGACAATTGTACCCTTGAATAAGTACCAAATCGTTCCAAAATTTATACTCTAATTTCATCTCCAAAATACTACAATGTGACACTCGGGTACTCTTATACACCCCTACAAGATCGCAAAATGCACACTCTCTCGGATCTGGTGTTACAGACAACTTAATTTAAATTAACAATATATGTACATGTGTTTTAATAGCTACATGCATAGTTTATATGGTGCATTGTGGTTAACAAGATAAAGTCTTAGTTATGAAACAAGGTATACTAAGTGTTTAAATTAAGCAACAATTTTAAATATGCCAACAAGTTATTTTGCATCATACTTCTTCATTGCAACATTAAAATCTTATTTTTAAATTTTTCAGCGCTATCATGGCATACAGTTTCTAATTCCAATTTATAATCTATGGTGGAAGATCCTTACCTGACATATTTTTAAAGAAACCATGATTTATTTGAACACAAACCTTGGACATATTAAGGAGCGGTAGGAAAGAAGAACAATAATAGAAAAACACATTCATTGACATTATATAAGGCCAGAAGGTCGATACACCTACCTTGACACCGCAATAGACACAGGGTGATCAGGGAAGTTATGATGACATATAACACATACGATGACAAGCCAGCAGAAACCGTTAAGATAGGTCTTTTCTATAGTGAAGCCTATCTTGACTATCCGAACTATTCATACTGTCCGAGTTTCGAAGGCGAGAATCCCCTGAGGCTCCGGCTGACAGATTTGGAGCAAATTCCTGGATTCCTGTATATATCCCGCAGCCTAACCCTAATTAAGCACAATGACGTGAATTTGGCTGCCCTATGGTGCTCCAACTCTAGCTCAAGGGTTCCGCCACATCACGGCGGCACCTTGCGGAACCATGTTTCCATAGCTGATGACGGAGGAAGGAAAGAGAAGCCAAGCCCGCACACGTCCGCTTGAAGGGTACGCCCCGCGAGGGAGGTTATTGATGCAGGGAGTTCTACCATGAAAAATGTAAGTTTTTCTTCTCTAGATTATGTTTGCTGTCGAGAAAATGGAGGAAATGACTGTTATTTAAATTTTTAAATGTTAATTGGAATATTTGTAACTTTAGTTCTTTAACATATTAAGACTGGCAACTGATATCTTCGACTGATTAAATCTATCTCTGTTCATCTAAATCGTCTAATAATCGATAAAAACATCGCAACAAGACGACAAACCACACCCACATCGATAAACGACGACAAACCAAAATGTCATAAACGACGACAACACAAAAAACAAAATAAAAATTAAATCTTAGTGGAATAACCACTTTATTAATTAAGAAAATGAAATAAAATTATTCAGATGGGTAGTTTCAAGCCAAGAATTATCAAAAAATCATCCATTTTTACTTGAGGAAAATATGCTACAATTATAAAAGATGAGAGAAACTTAGAGAAGTATTTCTCTTGATCTTGATGTTGGAGAAATGAGTTAACAATAGAGGAAGAATATAATACACCAGAACAATATAATTTCAGAAAAAAGTTACTCAACTTTATACTGACTTGATAGATAGAATCTTGCAATATGGAATGTCCTAAAGACAATATTGCACCACTTCTCTTGTGCAAGAAGACTTAAGGTGATTGCCTCCCAGGATGAAACTATCTAATGTTGAAGTGTTTGCACAGAAACTTCAACTCAAGCAAACTCTTTCTTACTTTTCCTCTCCAATAAGTGAATGCACTGTTTATTGTTTGTCAATTCGGGAAAAAGAATCAACAATATAAGCAGAAGTGTTCTTATTATTATTAATAGTATTAGTAACAAGTACATTGAGTTTAAACAAGCCCTCAGCCAAATACCCTTTTCCCATATACATCCCAGCCTTAGTAAGAATAAACCTATCAGATTCAAATACTAGTTTAAACCCCTTTCTTACTAAGTATAGGGCCTAAACTAAATTTTTCCTAATTCAGAAATATGTAATACATCGTTGAGGGTCACAACTTTTCTAGAAGTAAAACTTAACATCACATTGCCTTTCCTTCCAACATTTGAAGAAGAAGAATTTCTATATAGAGCTTTTCACCATCATCAACTGCTTCAGATTCAAAATGCATTCTTGTCACCACATATGTGCCTAGTTGCTCCAAAGGTCAATCCACCATCCCTTGACATTTGAAACCAAATTGTCAGTCAACAAAGAACTAAATTGTCATCAACCCCATGCATATGTGCTTGATTAGTACGAGTAACATTAAGTGATTCAAGGGTGGCGACACTCTCGCGGCCTTGTGTCCAAGCTTCACAAAACCCAACAACTTCCTTTAATTTTCTTAAAGTCCTGGGCTTCGGGGTTTGTTGCTTAGTGATTCTCTTGCCTTTGAATTTCTGAAATTTTTGCTTTGTTGAAGGCTCACTCTCTATGACATTGGCCATTGCTCCATCAACACTGTCTCCCTTTCTATGATCTTCTTCTACTCAAGCCTAGATCAAACTTCCATTGACATTTCTCGACGCCAGGTTCAAGTAAACTTTGAAATCCCTCCATGAAGGTGGCAACTTCTCTATAATGGAACCTACTTGAAACTGCTCACTAATTGCACATGCCTCTGCATGCAATTCATGAATAAGGACTTGAATTTCTTCAACTTGTTTTATCACAGTTTTCGTATCAACCATGTTGTACTTGAGAAATTTGCCAATCACAAACTTTTTGGCTCCAAAGATCTCTCGCTTTGTATTTCTTTCCTCAAGCATTCCCCATACTTCCTTTGTAGCTCAAGTATGATGAGTAAATATCATATACGTTGTTTCTAGACGATTCAAAAATATAGTTCCCGCAGAGGGAAATCAGACGTATCCCAAGCCTAATCACACAAAGATCTCTGCATGGAGGATCTGTAGTAGCCTTTGTGGATTTCCCAAAACCCGGTCCGCACTACCCTTCAACTCGTTACTCTCGTGGAATGTCAGACCTGACATTTTACGAAAAATCTGCAAAGTCTCCCTTTGTAATGGGAGCTCACCAAATACAAACTCTGCCTAAAACCTTGAAGGATCCCACCCGATTAACTCTACGAACCCGAGGGGACCTCCAAGACCCAAATCCGGACATAGAAACTTTCCTTTAAAACCATAAATTAAAAATCCGTGGAGCGAACCCTCACAATTCTTCACATATCTTTGAAAATAATGCGGAAGCGGTTAAAAAATTTCTTTTCTTTTTCTTTTCCAACACTTAGATTTTTCAGAAAATCGGCGTAGTTTCCTCTCGTTTCTTTCTGACTCCAAATTTTACAAAACCCGATGGAAACATTTAAAACACTTCTAAACTTCAATTCATCACTTCCATATTAGGACTCCTCATCCACAACCCAATCAAACATATACATATATATACATTTATTTCTTCAAATCATCAAAACATTTAAACCTTATTCAACTCCATGCATAATTTTATCAAAACATGACAAAATATTCACATATACAATATGCAAATTATTTTCACGTAAATACATGCGCCGTCTCCGATAGCCCGACTCACCGCATAGGAGGGTATCCCTACCGACGCACCCGCCTCAGTCCCGAAAATATTTGTTGAAACATATGGAAAAGAGTTGAAGCAAACGAGCCTGAGTGTACATTTTCATTTAAATAACATTTTCGCATATCAAAATAATACATACTTATACAATTAAAATCCATTTATACATTAAACATTTATGCCTTAAACTTTCTTTCCATAAATACTTATACTCATTAAAAATCGCTTTATGCTTTAAACATTTATACCTTAAAACTTTCTTCAATAAATACTTATGCATTTAAAATCCATTTATTCTTAAGCATTTATGCCTTAAACTTTCTTCAATAAATACTTATGCATTTAAAATCCATTTATGCTTTAAACATTTTGTACCGTAAACTTTCTTTCTTTCTTTCTTTCTTTCTTTCTTTCTTCTTTCTTTCTCGATGGAACCTGGGGAATAAACACACCGAACGCTTCCGGCAATCGACTCTGAGGGACAAATACATTCCAAATATAACCACTACGCAAGAAACTCACGCGGTATAGGGTTCCACTATAGCACTTTATCACGTGTAAGGATATTATTCTAGACACTCTATTTCCTCCCCGCTAGTAACCCATAACTTTACCCTAAATCCTTACACGCTAAAGCACTTCACTGATATCGCCATAACAAATCATAAGGGGTTTAGGTAACCATCAAGAAACATTTTTCAAAATACATTTATAAATACATTTAAATCCTTTACTTTATCATTAAACACATATGCATTCTTAAACATTTTTAAACTTTCATAATACCTAACATGCATACATCTTTAAACATTTTTAAACTTTCATAATACCTTAACATATGCATACATATTTAATACACACATATAAATATATGCATTGATGCAAAGATAAAACAATGCAAGATAAAACATTTCCATATGCCTTAACATTTACATAAAATTTACATTAAACTTTCAGTTTAACATTAAAACCATTCACTTTTAAAAACTCAATTAAAATATCATTTTCACTCACAGTTCACCGCTCAACTCGCTTTGCTTCCCGTCAGTTCCTGCCCGTCCGATAGTCCTTTTCACCTTTCCAAGAAAATCACAATTAACACAACCTATAATTTCCATTTAATCTATAAACACTCATTCCTATTCTTATTCCTCTAGGAATCTATTTTACTTAGAATTGGAATCAATCCAATCGGATCATCCAAATTAAAGTTATGGCATTTTCATGCCACCAGTCATTTTACCGATTTTTTCTAGTAACAGTTTGTATTACGCATTTTTCCCGAGGTCTGACTTGCTATTTTGACACTATGTCCTTATACTCATTTAAAGCTGAGGTGCTAAGGGTTCTATTCCAATTAAATCACCTAATTCGAGCACTGAAACTCACTTTACGTCAACAATCGCTTAATCTATGTTCAAAATCTGGAACCAGAATTTGGCTTGCACATGGTCCTACTTTGAGTGAATATTTAGGCTACTCTAGGATCGAATTTGGCGATACCTTCTTCTTAAGTTTTGTTCTCCTTCAAGTCTATCTTTTGGCGTAGCCAATTTTTAAATCAATTAAATCGGATCAAATTGAGCAAGTTATGGCCAAAATACCAAAACTGGTCAAAACAGAAACAGATTATTTCCTGTACTGAGACTGCTGCCCAAAATTTTACCAAATTGTGTTTCTCTTCCATTTTTTTCTTTCACTCTAAACAATTATAAATCTGATGCATTATACCCATTTCAAATTTCATATCACACAAAAGTCTACATCAAACCCTAAATCCATTCATTCACTTGATTTGTCAAAACCCTAATCTAATCCATGGCTTCAATTTATCTCAAAATCATCATCATTCAACCCTAAATGCCACTAATTTAACATCCCTACAAGAAAAACACAAATCATTAGCATGAAAACATAAAATCCAACTTTCCCACCATGAAAAAACTTACTTTGGTTTCTGGGTTTCCCTTTGTCTTCTCTTCCTCGATTCACTTGGAGCTCACTGGAAGCTTGAAAGAGGAATAAAATTCACCTCTACCACTTTGCTCCTACCCTTTCTCCTCTCTTCTCCTTTCCCTTTCTTTTCTTTCCTTTCTTCCTCTCCTCTACGATCCCTTTGAGCACTTAAACTCCCAAATTCTTAGACTTTAAAATATTATTCCAAAAGTGCCCTTAAGTAAAAAAATATCATTGGTTGGTTTAAAGTGAATCTTACTCTTTTATCCAAGCTTCATTGGTCCATTCCTAGAGACCAAGTCATTTACCCATTATTTAAATCATAACTTAGCCATTAAGAAAGATTTTGATTGGTTAGTACAATTAAATATCTCCATTATAGCAGATTTTATCTCGCTTTCGCCTTAACAATTATATTTCAATTATATGTCAAAAAATATTCTATGGTCAGTTTATATTTAAATTAATGATAAAATATTTTAACTAAATCCTTCACAAAGGAATTTCAGCTCAAATCACCGAAATCGGATTTAAAATCATTAAAATCGTAATCCGACAATAGCGTATTATTACCCGACTACGCTCGAATCAATTCGAAACTATCCAAACTGACCGCTTCAATTTTATTTCAGTTTCGTTAGTCTTTATGATTTATTCCGCACTTTCGTATTTTCTACCACTTCCTCGAAAAATTTCCAAAGGTGCTCCAAATTTCAACCGAAATCACTATTCACTTAAATCTCCCATTATCTTCTTAAATACCGCTCAAAGTCATAGAACCGAAATTTTCTTAAAATCCCTTTGCAACCCTCCATCCGATAAAATAAGAAAAAATCACTATTCATTAGCACCCTGCCACAATTTTCGAAAATTTTCACTTCATGCCCAAATGATGTCCGTAGCCTCTAAATTCTAATCCACTCTCGCTATCATTCACCTCAAATCGTTTCAATAACTACTATTATAACATTCACAAGGCCGGTTTTACAATCAATTCTCCTTATAAAATTCTCATTCTCGAAATTTAAATTCTCATGTTGCTTCCTCTACCGTGATTCATCCAAAATCTTTACTTTTCATGAATCACTTTGTTTCAAAGAACCTAATCATTTCGACCAACAATTTGAACCGGCTCCTTTCTTCATAATGTCAAATCTTCTTTCACTCAACCGTTGGATTCTTTAACACATGTGAAGAATCTCATATACTTCAAGCATAGAAATGTAAAATATGTCATGTATTCGCCAATCTGTGTGGCAACCTCAACCAAGACGCTACCTCCAATTATTTCCATAATTTACAAAGTCCCAGGACTTAACTTCCTTTCTTTCCGAATATCAACACTCTTTCCTGTGGTGGATATCCTCATAAATACCGATCCCCCACCTGAAAATTCCAAATCTCTCCTCGGGTTATCAACATAACTTTCGTCAATTTTGAGCTATCTTTAATCTATCACCGATAACTTTAACATTATCCGTTGTAGCCTGAAATAATTTATGAACCTAAAATTTTCTCTCCCCTTCCTCATCCCAACATAATGGAGTCCTACACTTCCTTCCATATAAGGTTTCATAAGGCGCCATTTCAATGCTTATGGATAACTATTATTGTGAAACTCCATTAATGGTAAATGTCTTTCCAACTCCTTTAAACTCTAACACACAAGCCTTGAGCATAACTTCCAATGTCCGTATGGCTCTTCTTCAGATTGGTCATCCGTGAAGTCGTACAACTTTTATATACAACTCAAATCCAACTTCTCAACTAAGTCACTATTTTTCCATAGGTAGGAAATTTACCGATTTCATTAATCTATCCACAATCACCTATCACGTCATAACCACTCGCAAAGTGGAAATAAAAAAATCCATCATGATTCTCTCCCATTTCCACCGAGGGATTGGAAGAGACTATAAGAACCCCGCAAATCTGATGCTCAACCTTAACTTTTCGACAAATGAGACATTTAGAAATAAATTCGCAACATCTTTCTTTATACCCTTCACCTTTTAGTATTCCCTTAGGTATGATACATTTTAGTGTTTCGATGTATCGTGACATATGCGTAAGAGTGAGCCTCCATAATTTATTTCTTTAATCTTCCCACATCTAAGACACATAACCCCGTGACCTATCATCACTATAACAAATTATCTGCCCGTACTAAAATCCCTTTAACCGCCTGCTGCATCACTTCCTTTCAATTTAATCATGATCGTATTCGAGTCTATAGCCCCTATCTTGCTCATTAGTACAGACTAACATGAAATGTAGCTAGTAAGGCTCCAATATCTCGTCAACCCTCTAGTCTCGCACCTAAAGACCCCACCCATAAATCTAGGGAGGTACACAACCTTAGGTGAGATATGGAACCCGTAGGGCTTCCTACTACATCGCTACCACATTAACATTTCCCTCGACGGGTACTAAATAGTGCACTCATAATCCTTAATGAGTTCAAATCCCATCTCCTCTGTCTCTATATTTAACTTTTCTATGTGAATAAATATTGCATAAATTCTCGTGGTCTCAGAAAATTTTTACATGCAACTCCATATCAGTACGCCCCATATACGTAGAAAGCAAGGACTACAAACAACCAACCTCTAGGTTATGTCTCGTATAATTTGCTCATGCTTTTCAATCGCTTTAAATCATATGCTATCACATTTTCATGTTGCATTAACACACCCCTAAGCTCGCCTAGAAGCATCACAATATAATCGTATATCCTCGCCTGACGGAATTGTAAGAACTAGGCTAAGGTCAAATTCCTTTAGTTCATCGACCTTTTCTCGACATGTCTCTTTCCATACAAACTTTTCATCTTTCCTTGTCAATTTTAAATAAAGGATCCGCTAACTTTGAAAACTCCTTAAACAACCTTCCGATAAGCACCTCGCTAAACCTAGAAAACTTTATATCTCTCGCCACATTCGTAGGTGGTTTCAAGCTCACAATTTTCAATCTTTCGAGGATCAACAAACTTCTTCTGAATAAATCACATGCCTTAGAAAGGCAACACCGTCTAACCGTAACTAATTTACTAAGTTTGGCATACTAAGTAAATAGAATTTACTTAGATGCTCTCATGATCTTCATTATCGCTTAAATAGATTAAAATAAGTCATCAATGAATACTATAACAAACTCCGATCTAAATAATAAAGATCCTATTCTATAAGATCCATAAAAGCTGGATATGTTAGTCCAACTAGCATGACTAAGAACTCATAATGCCTATACCGTGTTTTGGAAAGCTATCATAGGAACATCCTCCGACCTAATCTTTAATCGATGGTACCGAGCTTAGATCCACTTTCTCAAAATACCTCGCTTCCCCTCGTAATGATCAAAAGATCATCAATCCGTAAATGGGTGTTGATTGCAGATTTTCACTTTATTCAACTCAGAATCAATATACAATCTTAAACTTTCATCATTTTTTCATAAATGTAACCTAAGACTCCTAAGGCGAAGTACTACTAACAAAACCCTTTACCACAAGCTCATCCATTTATACTTTCAATTCTTTCTACCTCTTCAACTTTTAAGGAGCCATCATATAAGGTGCCTAGCAATTGGTTCCTGTCCCTGGGTCATTTCAATCTAAAAATTAATATATATATATATATATATATATATATATATTTTATATATACCTAGAAGATCCTCTGGAAATACATCCGGAAATTATTTGACTATCAGAATATCTTCCATTCGACTACCATTATCCCTCACCTCAATAGCATAAGCTAGGTACCTTTGATATAACTTTCAAGTATTTTACTAGCCCATGAACCTGTCATATTATCGGTAGGTAGTATTTCCGTAACCCACATAAAACAACCTCTCGTCTTTCCTTGGCTTATATAGAACCTAACCTCTTCCTATAAATAACTTTGTAAAGATGATGTCTAGATAGTAAATCCATGCCTAATATAACATCAAAGTCATGGATATTCACAATATCAAGTCTAAAAAGCAAACCTCTAGCCTCCAATAACCACTGCTAAAATAACCAACTTTTCCATACTTTCCTTAGGGTGGCAAATCCTACATGTTACACATTCATCATTATGTCTTCAATTTCTTCCATTTTCTTCAACAATTACAATTAACAATTCACTTAATGTCATTGATTCACTTAAGCTAAATTGCATGCATTTTCAATTAACCATCTCATTACCCTAGCCAATGACTATGCCCTCTGTGATCTCCATATACCGTCATAATTTCTTGCCTCTAATTTCTTACCCTCTCAATGGACACCGCTTCTACCACTGGGCCGATTAAATGTCGCGGGCTAACATCCGGTTTCATCCGCCTAAAGGTATCTATCCTCCTACGACCTCAGGAGGCTGCGGGCGTACCTTAGCCGTATCATGTGGAGGAAACATACGCAGACTCATCAACATGTTCTCGTGGTGGTACTACGCCTCGTGGAGCTCTCCGTGGTGGTCGCCCGACGACGCATTTTCTCGTGGAATTAAAATTAATATGTCATGTAATGCATATATGATTTTAATCACATAAATTAAATTTTTTTTTTTTTGCTTTTTGAAATCTTAAAGAAACATTAAAACAATCATATAAAAATAAAATTTTCAAATCTTTATAACATTTTCAAAACTATCGATACCATGTTGAAGGATCCCGAATTCCGATTAACCTCATGAACCCGAGGGACCTCCAAGACCCAACCGATGGTAGAAACTTTTCCTTAAAACCATAAATTAAAACTGGAGCGAACCTCTTACAATTCTTTCATCTTTAAAAATAATGCGAAGCGAAGTGCTAAAAAATTTCTTTTCTTTTCCAACACTTAGATTTTTTTCAAAAATCGTCAGAGTTTCGTTTTTCTGACTTTAAATTTAAGGAAACCTGATGAAAACATTTAAAACACTCTAAACTTCAATTCATCAACTTCATATTGCACTCCTCGTCCACAACCCAATCAAACATAATACAAGCATATAAGATGATTTTTTTTCAAATCATCAAAACATTTAAACTCATTCAATTCCATGATAATTTTATCAAACATACTGAAACATTCATATACAATATGCAAATCTATTTTCACGCAGTCACATGCGCTCGTCTCCGATAGCTCGACTCCACCCGCATAGGAGGGTACTTCTACCGACGCACTGCCTCAGTCCCGAAAATACTTGTTGAAACATATGGAAAGGAGCTAAACGAGTCTGTTATGTACATTTTCATTTAAATAACATTTTCAAGACATATCAAAATAATACATACTTATACAATTAAAATCCATTTATACATTAAACATTTATGTCTAAACTTCTTTCTTTCCATAAATACTTATACCATTAAAATCAGTTTATGCTTTAAACATTTATACCTTAAACTTTCTTTCCTGAATAAAATACTTATGCATTTAAAATCCATTTATTCTTTAAGCATTTATGCCTTAAACTTTCTTTTTTCAATAAATACTTATGCATTTAAAATCCATTTATGCTTTAAAACATTTGTACCAGAACTTTCTTTTCTTTCTTTCTTTCTTTCTTTCTTCTTTCTGATGGAACCCAGTGGAATAAACACACCGAACAGCTTTCCGGTAATCGACTGTGAGGGACAAATACACCTGCCTATAACCACTACGTCAAGAAACTCACGTTTGCATAGGGTTCCGGGCCATAGCACTTTATCACGTGTAAGGATATTACTTGTAATAATCTATTTCCCCAGTTAGTAACCTAACTTTACCCCCAAATCCTTACACGCTTAAAGCACTTCCTACGATATCATCATAATACTATATATGGGCTTAGGTAACTATCAAAGAAACATTTTTCAAAATAGTATTTATAAATACATTTAAACTTTACTTTATCATTAAACACATATGCATTTTTTAAACATTTTTAAACTTTCATAATACCTTAACATATGCATACATCTTAAATATTTTTTAAACTTTCATAATACTCCAACATATGCATACATATTTAATACACATATAAATATATGCATTGATGCAAGATAAAACAATGTGGGCATAAAACATTTCATATGCCTTAACATTTGGTATAAAATTTACATTAAACTTTCAGTTTAACATTAAAACCATTCACTTTAAAACTCAATTAAAATATCATTTTCACTTCACGCTCACCGCTCAATCCCGCTTTTGCTTCCCGTCGAGCCCCCGCTCCCGTCCGATAGTCCTTTCACCTTTTCCAAGAAAATCACAATTACACACAACCATACTCCATTTAATCCACCATAAACACTCATTCCTATATTCTTATTCCTCTAGGAATCTATATCACTTAGGAATTGGAATCAATCCAATCGGATCATCCAAATCTAAAGTTACATTTTCATGCCAACTAGTCATTTTACCGATTTTTCTAGTAACAAACTTTGTATTACTCATTTTTTTTTCCTGAGGTCTTGACTTCATATTTTGACACTATGTCCTTTTATACTCATTTAAAGCTAAGGTGCTAAGGGTTCTATTCCACTAAATCACCCAATCTGGACATAATCAAACTCACTTTACGTCCAAATAACCGCTAATCTATGTTCAAAACTGAACCAGAATTCTGGCTTGCACATGGTCCTACTTTGAGTGAATATTTAGGCCACTTAGGATCAGAATTTACATACTCTTCTTCTTAAGTTTTGTTCTCAAGTCTATTTTACGTAGCCACTTAAATCACTAAATTGACTCAAATTGAGAAAGAGGGCTAAAATACCAAAACTGGTCAAAACAGAAAACAGATTATTTCCTGTACTGAGACTGCTATTGCCCAAATTTTACCAAATTGTGTTTCTCTTCCATTTTTTCTTTCACTCTAAACACTTAAATCTGATGCATTATACCCATTTCAATTATCACACAAAAAGTCTACATCAAACCCTAACCATTCATTCACTTGATTTGTCAAACCCCAATCTTAACTTAATATTTTCAATTTATCTCAAAATCATCATCATTCAACCCTAAATGCCACTAATTTAACATCCCTACAAGAAATCAAATCATTAGGCATGAAAAAACATAAAATCCAACTTTCCCACCATATGAAAACTTACTTGTTTCTTGGGTTTCCCCTTTGTCTTCTTTCCTGATTCACTTGGAGCTCACTTGGAAGCTTAAGCAGAGCAAAATTCAATTCTACCACTTTGCCCTACCCTTTCTCCTCCTCTTTCCCTTCCCTTTCTTTCTTTCTCCTTTCTTTCCTCTCCTCTACGTGATCCCCTCTTTGAGCACTTAAATCCCCAAATTTTAGACTTTAAAATATTATTCCAAAAGTGCCCTTAAGTAAAAAAAAATATCATTGGTTGGTTTAGTGAATTACTCTTTATCCAGTTTCTCATCCATTCCCATGAGACCAAGCTACTTACCCATTATTTAAACCATAACTTAGCCATTAAGAAAGATTTGATTGGCTAGTACAATTAAATATCTCCATTATAGCAGATTTTATCTCGCTTTCGCTTTTAATCGCTTATATCAATTATATGTCAAAAAATATTCTATGGTCATTTCATATTTAAATTTGAACATAAACATTTTAACTAAATCCTTCACATGTTGAATTTCAGTCTAAATCACCCCGAAATCTGATTTAAAATCATTAAAACTTGGTGAATCCCGACAATAGCGTATTATTAAATCCGACCACGCCTTCGAATCACCTGAAACTATCCAAACGTGATTCCGTTTCAATTTTATCTCAGTTTCTAGTCTTCTTATGTGGATTTGTCCCATCTTTCGTATTTTCAGCCACTTCCAAAAAAAAAAATTTCAGTATGTGCTCCAAATTCCTCATCCTGGAATCACTATTCACTAAACCCATTATCTTCTAAATATCACCAGTCATAGGAACTGAAATTTTCTTAAAAATCCCTTTGCAACCCCTCCATCCGGATAAAATAAGAAAAAATCACTATCTATTGTGTATAACTTGCCATAATTTTCGAAAATTTTCACTTCATGCCCAATGATGTCCGTAGCCGCCAAATTTAATCCACTCGCCCATCATTAGACCTCAAATCGGGCCTCAATAACCAATATTATAATATCTAATAAGGTCATTTTACAACTCGTATATCGGCAAGTCCCAACAAAGTAATATAGTCCAATATATATATCCAATACCTACCCACTCTCGGGCCCATAAACAATAATTACAACATCATACCAACTATAAATCCAACTATATATACTCATAGTTACAAGAGTTACAATATTTTCACTTAAACAATACATATTAAACTTAAAGATTCTCAATACACAAACCACCAAAGCCAAATCTCGCTCTTCTAGAACTCCAAATTTCAGATCTGTACCGTCCCTCGCACCTCCCACCTGTAAAAGTAGTCCATGAATGTGGGTGAGCTAATGCTCGCAGGAGAATCATTCCACTGGCTACTCACCACCTAAGTGCAAGGTAATGTTCCATCGAAACACACATTCAGCAAATGCATGATCCTACTGAATGTCTACATGACCAACCTCAGATCCCGAGTCCTCACTCCGACTTCCACTCACACCTCGCCCAAGCCCTCGTATTTTGTACCTCATTGTTTTATTAGCTCGTGGACAACCCTCCCCATGTATATATATCAATTTGGCCAATTCGACGATTGATATATTATTTGGTTCTGCGGATTCACCTCCATGAATATCAATCGGGTCATCTCACGATTGATATTTTAGCCTCGACTACCCTCCTCGATACTAATATTTTTTTAGACAACCCTCCGAACCGTTTTCTAGACTCGTCTCATGCACTCACCTATAGTCCTAGGGTGTTCCAAAGGCATACGGAATGTACAGATGCGCTCCAATATATCTAATCACATGCAAATATATAAACATTAATATACTCGCATAATTCAAATCACACAATCATGTTATGTAATTATACATTTCATCACATCAAAATTCATGTCACTAGTTTAATGATCTGTTATATAAATTTTACTTGAATTAATTTCTAATTAAAACACATATTCAATAATAAAATATATTTTCTGTCACTATTCTCAGAACAGCTGAAACCTAGGTTTTACTTGCTCAAACACACATCCATTCATCGGCTCACTGTAACCTTGGCTCACGGCCATTTCCGGCCTCAATCCAACCATGATTTAACACACAATGATAACTAAACCCACTGATCACCCAGTTGTCCCACCCCTGTCCATTCCCATTGGCACTGGTCATAAAGCTAATTTGATATGGCCTTCTCTGTCATCCCACATCCCAAACATCAACACCCATCTTGAAACAAACTGCAACATGTCTGTTCCATCAGGAAATCCCTATGTCCCATCCGCCTGTCCTGCTGAACGCTCCTCCTGCCTGGACGCTTATGGTTAGATCTGCTGATTATCCCATAGAGAAGCCTTCAAGCTTTTCAAAATAATGTCAGCTACTGAAGTCTCTTCTCTCTAAAGTCCACGTTCAGATCTAAACGTGAAGAAAATTATTCAAAGCGTTTCTTTAACTTAATTACCTAAATGACTATTTTTGCCTTTTTCTTATTTCGATGATATCTCGGCATTATCTCACCCATTTTCATCGCTTCTCTACTCATACCACTTATGCTACATGAGTACGTGTTATATGTGACTTTCGTCGCATCGAAAATCGATTTACGGTACCCGAAATGCAATGCCTCGAAAAACGTGTCAACTCCGACTGTCTCGGAATTCAACGAAATTTTACGTGCTAGTTAGATTTCGCGAGACTCCATTCCAATCTGGAACCGCTTCTTCATCCGAGATCTAGAGAGAATAAATCTAGATTTTTAACATCAGAATATACTAGAATCTAATTACACATTTTCAGCTCTTTTCAGAATTGGAATTTCTGGGTCTTACATTCTCCCCTCTCATTGTAAGGAATTTCTCGTCCCAAATTTCGACAATCACAATCACTCACATGCATATGCAACGTGCACTCATCATGCATGTAAACAAATACTTAAATCTTAAACGACTAAACTACGTACCTTCATCCCCAAATGCAGTGGGATAGGTGGCCCGCATCGTGTCCTCGCGCTCCCACGTGGACTCCTCCACTCCATAGTGCCTCCATAGTACCCTCACTAGCCTCACGGTCTTGCGTCGCAAAACCTGATCACGACTATCAACAATGCACACTGGTCCCTCCTTGAAGGTCCCATCCGTGTCAACTCAATCTATCCCCTAATCCACCACACGAAATGGATCTCGGGAGTATATTTTCTGAGCACGGAGACGTGAACACTCTGACACCTCGACATGTCAAGGTACGCCAACCGTACGCTATAGTGCTCATCCTCTCGAGTATCTCGAAGGCCCAATAAACCCTACGATAGCCTTCCCGCGTCGAATCCGACCACTCCCTCCCAGCATCACCTTCAAGAAAACGTGATCACCAACTCCAACTCTAAGGGTCGACGTCGACATCCGCATAACTCTTGTATGCCGGCTCGGTTCATGAGAAGATCGCCGGTCGTATCAAGCCTTCCACCTTCTTAGAGGTGTCTCTGACCGATCAGACCAATGACGTGGAGCCTCTCCACCCTGGCCCAACCAATCTGATTCATACGCCTCCCATACAATGCTTCAAATGAAAGACCAGATACTCTCGCCCGTAACCGTTGTTGTAGGCGAATTCCACTAAGGGCAAATGCCTCACCCTTATGACCCAGACACATACTCACCAAATGTGTCCTCTAACACATGTATATAATCCGCACAACGAGCAACCCTACACAACCCTTACTTTCTGTGTAAACGCCGACCTTCCTGGGTCACTATCGCTAATAACCAATGGACCGTCAACCTAGTCCATGTCATGAATGACATCCCTATACTCGAGCCCTTGCCATTTTCTAACACCTAATGTAATCAAGCAGCAGGTTCCAAATCTTTAGTCATCCCGAATTCTATCACTCAACCTAAGTCTACGTGGATAACCCGACCGTGTTTTCATCTCGATTACATAACTCTTCTGGGCCACACTCGAGCCTCTTACATTTCCGATTCAACTATGAGTCTTCATCGATCTAGTCCTAAAGACAAACTCAACCCACACTCACCAAGAGTGGTGAATGACCGTACCATGCACCCACACCCGACTCGACGCGATGTTACCGTGCACACGAACGCAATAATGTCATACTGTGACACCCAATCCTGGGGTCCACCATGAGCAGAATCTTAGAGATCACTCACTCATAATCTCGACCTATCAGGTCAACTCTCACCCTACATCCTAGGGAAGAACATCTATACCTGGTTTCTCTAAAGGCCTTAACCTCTAAGCCCAAATCCAGGCCGTGGCTCTGGTATGACAACCACTAAAGAAACCCACCATCGACAACCCGATGGTCGCCAACTTCCCTCTATGTCAAACCCGACATCAACAAACTGCAGGTCACCACCCTAAGGTCCATCACACTTCTGCACGCAACTCCGATCCGTCTCGACTTCGACTCCACACTCTCGCCCTCCTACTTATTCCTCAGGCTGGGCCGGAGTGCTTCAGATAAAGACCCCCAAACCGAAACCGGTTCCTCCCGACCTGCACTAGTGTGGAGGAATGAACTCGTATACCTCCTCTCGGTCCTACTCGCTAATCGACCGTGACGGGTCCCAAAGTCTTGTGGATCCCCGTCTCCTGGCAATCCCACACCATGCTCAATCCCGGCCCTAGTCCCGAAACTGGGCAGGAAGTGTTTTCTCGCCCTTCCTCGAACTAGAAGAAGGTTGATCCTCCCTCTTGCTACCAACACCCGTATCCCGAGTGTTCCAAGTATCCTCAATCTCTCTTTCTATGGTCAGGGCCGCCCTAACCATGGAGTCCATGTCCCGTAGGCGAAATCCTACAATCCTACCCCGAATGGACAACTTGGAATACTGTGGAACGCCAACCCGCAAATACGCCTATGGTGAAGTGTCTTGGCCCGATTGGTCCAATAGCTCTTGTAACTGGACTCGAGTTCCGCAACTAACTGTGCCATCCCCATGGAGTCATAGAGATGGGGTGAAGTACCGTGGTAACTCGATACCGGTCTACGACCGTGGAGGCATCTGCAGCTCATCCGAAAAACATCCACATACTCGCACACCACTGAGGTGTATCTAAGTCCTAGCTCTCCTCGTCCTTCTGTGGTAAGGCTCATGAGCTAACTGCTTAACTGTCTCGACACTGACTCGTATAATTACCAGGCAAAATATCAAGCTCATTCCCGAAATACCACACGAGTACTGGGCTCTGCTGTGGTAGCGGTAAACCCTTCTACGCTCACACCGATAACGACCCCGTAGTCAAGCCACCAACCCATCCCGTGATGGCATCGAACTTGACATCTCCATGATCCTCAAGTCCACCGGGAGTAGAGTCCCCAGATTCCCAACTCAGAACCTCGATATCGTGATCTATTCTCATTCCTAATCCTGTGGGAGAACCTACATACAATCCACTTTTGGTCTCAAACTTTAAGCCCAATCCTTATCACAACTCGATGCAAAGAATTAATGAATGCGACGCACCATAATCAAATAACACTCTTACTGTTAACACTTACCTCTCAATCCGGCCCTCGAGGCATCACAATACAATGTGTACCCCTGTCCCCTGTCCGGAACTATCAAGATGGGAGCTGAAGTAAGTCTCTTCTTCAACTCCTAGAATGCCTCACACGGCCATCCCAATCAAACTCGACTCATTCCGGTCAACTCTAGTCATAGGTACCGCTATCCCTGAGAAGTCCTCACGAATCTCCTAACTTCGCCAAGCCCCAGGCCACGTAATCATTATTAACCAATCTGGCTAAATCAGAACCTAGTCACATAATCCATCACGCCATCGCTCGCTTCATTTAGGAACTCCCGAGCCTTCGTGAATCCCTCGAAAGTAATTTACCCATGAACAGCCCCAAATTTGCCCATGTCATCGCTCTAGGTCTCAGAGGTCCTTGCCCATTTCCACCATATTCATTCCCACCCTAGCCGGAACGCAGCCTAGTCTAATCCGGTCAGACGTAGGTTATCTCCATAGCCCTAACACCTTCTCGATCCGCATAAACCAATGGTCTCAACCATCGGTCCCTCCCCCCTAAATGCCTGAGGATGATGCCTCTAAACCTCCGAGGCTACTAGGATCTTCATTTCACCGCTTATACCACAATTTGTGTGATAGCATTCACACAATACCTACAACTTCACCAAAGTTCATTGACATCAAACATCACGGTGTCTCGACTACACCTGGACGCCCTCTACGCCCTAGTCCGCCCTCGTTTGGGAGCCATCATCACGCTCAATGGCACATTCAATTTCACCTCAGATCTCCAAGGTATAAACACCTCCCCGAGACACTCTTCATACACATAAATCGTTGTATATATCAAGTCTCAGATGCATGGCTAAATGCAGACAATTTATCTACAATTTAAATCATTTGATCCACCAAAATTTTATTTTTCAAAATTTCGTCAATTTTATTTCGATTTGATTCGATTTTATTTTTCAAAAAAAAAAAAATATCGAATTCTATCAGTTTCCACCGTTGACCGTCAACGTTACTGCTCACTATTACTATTCACTTGGCATTATTCACTTGCACTGCTCATGGATTACCTGTCAGTCACACAAAATTGTATTGCAACACAATTCTCGCAATACAATCCTCCTACAACACAATATAGCCTTCCTGTACCTCAATACACCTCGTATTGCAACTCAACCTAGACTATTCCCGCAATACACCCTCGTCTAACCAACCTCTTGCAATACAACCACTCATATTGTAAATACACTTTCCCCGCAAATTACCTCTCTCGCAATACAATATATGTATTGCAATACACTTTCCAACCCTGCTTCTCGTAATACAAAATGGTATCAGAATATTAAATTTTTTTTTTTTCACTGTAAATTTTTTTTCCAAATTCCCTCTTCAGAATACAATCATATGTTTGGTAATACAAATTACACATAATTGGGCAAGAATGCAAAAACTGCCTCCCGTGATCAATTTTTTTTTTTTCATTCTAAATATATATTTTTTTTCCAATATTTCCAGCAGCAAAAATAATCACAAAATCTTTTTTTTCATTTTCGATTGACCTTCAAATAAATTTATAAAAATTTATTTTACCTATTTTTTCTTCAATTTTACTACTTGTAAAATCTTAGAAAATTATTTTCTCCTTCTCATAACCGAATAAATTTATAAAATTTATTTTCTTTTTCCAGTTTCACACTAAAAAATTTCTCCACCTTTCATTCACCATTTTTTTTTCCCAATAACCCAAATAAATTTATGAAATTTATTTCTTTTAATTTCCTTTGTTCAAGTTTACCCACTGTAAACTTCCAAAATGTCCTAACACCTTAAAATTTTATTAAAAATTCTATTTTGTCATCCAATAAACCAAATAAATTGATTACAATTCTATTCTCTACTTCCGCCTACACAATCGTAATTTCTCACAAATTTTCCTATGTGCCATTTACCTAAGCACACATCCAAACACATAACATGACATGGTATACACACCATTCATCAAATATTCACACAACATTTCATCAAATGACACAAAACACACAAAACACATGCCTACAGTGTCCTAGTTTTGTCCTGTGATTTCCTAGGTAATCTCATACCTAAACTCAACATCGAACCACACCTAGTGGCGATGTTCACTCGACTCATAGCCTAAGCCCACCTCACCTCTAGGTTTCCATACCCATATTCTACACTAAACCACCTAGTGGTGATGGGATACCTAACCCGAGCTCCCTAGGTATTCAGATACCTAAGCTTCCGATACCAAGCCGTGGTCGGTATCAGACTAAACTTCTATAACTACACCCACCGAGCATTCCAAGGTAATCAAGCACTTAGCCTGATACTGCTTCGTGACGCCTGTAACCCGGGGTCCGTTTGACTACTCCTTCAACCCGTTGTATACTGTGAATGTCAGTGACCCGACACTTTCACGAAAAATCTGCAAAGTCTCTTTTCAGACTTTATTCCACCAAATACAAAACTTGTCTAAAACCTGCATATCCTGTCCCAAACAATGCAATATAGTCCAATATATATATCCAATACGACCACTTGGGCCCATAAACAATACTCAATATTCATACCAACTATGAATCCAACTATATATCCTATAGTTACAAGAGTTTTCACAATATTACCTAAACAATACATATTAAACTTAACGAGTTCTAATACATGTAAACCACCAAAGCCACATTCCGGTCTTTCTTCTAGAACCCACCCTCTGGGGATCTGAGCCGTCCCCCTCGCACGCCCCCGTACCGGGTGAAAAGGGGTCCCCACGACTGGGTGAGCTAATGCCTGCAGGAGAATCGCCCTAATCAGCTACTCACCACCCAAGGTGCAGCAATGTTCCACGACCACACATTCAAGCAAATGCATGATCCTACTTGAATGTCTACATGACTTAACTCAGATCCCGAGTCCTCACTCGAGCTCCATCACACACCTCGCCTAAGCCTCCTCGTATGAAAATTCATTGTTTTATTAGTTTGTGGACAACCTCCATGTATATATATCAATTGGCGTCCCGACGATTGATATATTATTTTGTCTGTGGACTACCCTCCGAAGGACACACCGGGCGCTCCGACGATTGATATTTTTAGTTTCTGACTACCCTCCGAGCACCACATTTTTAGACAACCCTCCGAACCGCTTTTAGACTCTGCCTCATGCACTCAATTCTAGTCCTAGGGGTGTTCTGTTGTGGCTAAGTGGAATGTATATGCTAATTTCCACATGATAATCACACATCACATAAACATGAATACATTCGCATAACCAAATCAATACAACCATGCTATGTAATTATACATTTCATCACACAAAATTAGCTCACTAGGGCTAATGATCAACACGAGCAATTTACTCTTGAATTACTCTCGAATTAAAACACATATTCAATAAAAATATATTTTCGTGTCACTATTCTCAGAACAAAGGAAAAACCCAGGCTTCTACTGGGCTCAAACACAATATCCATTCATCTATTCACTTCTAGAACTCGTTTCACTGCCATTTCCGCCCTCAACCCAACCAATACATGATTTGAATTAATGACAATACATAATTTCACACCAAAATCAGCCGTGGAGCAGTCACGGGCTGCTCCATTTTGGTTCCAAAATTTTATATCAATTCGGTCACAAGTTTTTGACTGATTAGACTACCATGGCCTCATCTCGACTCAAACATTTGTAAAGCACTTAAAACGGGAATAAACCAATGGCAAACCCCTACCTCCTGAGTTTCGAGGAAACTCCCCTAAACTACTCCACGCCAAGCCTCCGCGTAGAGCACCTCCTTCATTCCGAAGATCGCCGACAGTTGGATCGCCCACGATTCTAGAGAGAAGTCTAAGCTTCTCTCTCTAAAAACGAAATGTCTCAGCCATTGGAAGTCCTCCTCCCCAAATTCACGTTTTTTGTTCTTTAAAATGTAGGAGAAGAAGCACTATTCAAAGTTTTGCCATTTTCTAACTTAAATCAAATTCAAAAATGACCATTTCGTCCCTTCATTTCTCAGATTTGATATTCGGCACTATCTCGGCCGTCCATTTTCATCACTTCTCTACTCATACAACTTATGGTACATGAGTACGTATTATATGTAACTTTCGTCGCATCGAAAACTCCATTTAGGCACTTCTAATGTGCGACATGCCTCGAAAAACGTGTCAACTCCGAGACCACTTCTAATTCAACGAAATTTTACGTACTAGGATTCGCGAGACGATTCCAACGGTAAAATCTGTTTCATCATCTGAGATCTAGAGAATAAATTCCAGATTTTTAACCGAAATTACAATTTTGTAATCGAAATTACGATTTTGCCCTTTTTCCAGAAATTGGAATTTCTCGGGTCTTACAGCCTTGGGAACATCTTCTCTAATGATGTTTGCCAAATTCATGGTTGTTAAGTAAAACAACATTTCATACATTTTGAAGTCGCCCATCAACTTATCAGTTTCTACGAAGGGTTTCAGACACTCAAAGTGTTATTCACATTGTTATTCACCTGTGAATCTACCACAGGCTGTATGTTTGCTTGTGAACTTGACATGCTGTAATAGAAAATATTTTCTTTAGATTGTTGAGTAAATTATGCTAACAATAGAGGAATAATATAATACACCAGAACAATATAATTTCAGAAAGAAAAAAAAGTTACTAAACTTTATACTGACTTGATAGATAGAGTCTTGCAATATGCAATGTCCTAAAGACAATATTGCACCACTTCTCTTGTGCAAGAAGACTTAAGGTGATTGCCTCCCAGGATGAAACTATCTAATGTCAAGTGTTTGCAATGTAAAACTTCAACTAAGCAAACTCTCTTCTTACTTTTCCAATAAGTGAACGTGACTGCTTATTGTTTGTCAATTCGGGAAAAAGAAAACTATATGTTTTAAAAAATTTCTTAAATGAGTATTTATATATTAGTATGTAACCTTTCTGAAAGTTTGCAACCTTTCAGAAAGATGCACTCTTTCAAAAAACGTTTTCAACAAACCAAAAAATAGAATGTGTTTTTTTATTTATTATTTCAAAGCCCACGGCCCATCGGCCCAAGGCCCGTCTTTTGATTTATTATTATATTATATATAATATATTTGGTAGGCCCACCAAGGGGAGCCTATGGAGAAGAGACCCACCCATCACTAGTGTGCCTTCAATTCTCATCAATAGTAAGTAAGTCTTCCATGTTTATAAAGTTCTATACAAACACTTCACAACCAATGGGACTTTGAAACAATTTTTTGAAAAACTTCTAACACTTATTACCCCTACCATCTATTTTATTGAAAAATATTGTACTTTAATTTTGGATTCAAAGTAAAACCAAAATAGATATGATCAATCGAGTCTATTAAGACGTGCATATTGGACTTGTTATTTTACACCTTTAATTTTATCATTAGTAATTTATTTTTATTATTTGTAATCATCTCATATGACCATCAAAATTTTGTGGTGGATTTCATATCACCATCAAACTCATATCTCATCAAAAAATTTTCTCAAATTTTGTTGTTTTAATTGACGATCTAATTAAAGTTTCAAATAAGTTTATTCAAGTTTTAAAGGAATCTAGATGTGTATAGGATATTTTTCTATCGACATGTGATCAGATACAAAACAAATCCTAACTTATTTAGGTTTTTTCTTTTTTATAAGTGTGATTTTATTAAAAAATTATAGTAGATCTTACGGCAAATATTAATGAGATGGTACTAATGTTTTTGGGTGATTCAGATCAAGAAGACATTTGATCGATGTAGACATCAATTCAAACTATGGTCGTCAGTATGCTACATGAATCTTTTGAATTATAGTCACTATAGGATTTTCGAATGTACAGGCTTTGTATCAAGTCATTATGTTAGTGCATTAACCGAGATGTTTTGCTATCCTTTAGTGTTTTTAGCAAATTTGATTATGTATTGCTAGTTTGAATCAACAAAATTTCTATTAAAAAAAAGAATATCTTTTTTAGTCTATAAAAAGTCATATTTTACAATGAAATACAGAAAATATTATGTATTTAAAAATGCAACGATCTTTCACCTTCTGGTAGAGTTGGTAGTTTGAGCCAAATTTGATCTAATTTTTTTGGGCCAATAAAATAACATCCCCATCTTAATTCACGACGAGTGGAGCTTAAATTGCCTTTTAAAACCAAAATTCAGGTGGGTTAGTCGAGGTGAGCCCGCACCAAATCAGGCCGAGTCAAATTTGACACAATTTCTTTGAACCGATAAAATAGTAGCCCAACCTAACCCTAATTCTGGGTGACCCGGCACTGGGCCGGCCAGCCCAAATTGCGAACTCTACTCGTTAGTCAAAGAACCCATAAAATTATCGCACTATTTCTGGTCAGTGATTCAATCATTCAACTTATCGATCAATATTTCGATTCTTTCCAATCGAATCAATGTGAAGAATCCAAGATCGTAAACCATACCTACCACCGATTCGAAGAATGCGAGTACGTGATTCAACAACGCTTCCATCAACTTCCACACTGCGGTTTCTTTTCTTCATCCTCCTCAATTCATGCTCACGCAAATGTCGAAACCCATCCGCTCCGAAAGCAGAGAAGATTACGCTTTACGCCAATGTCTCTTCTATGGAACGCTGCGATCGAAAAACAAGTAGAAAATGGGCGAGATACCGTAGATCCGCCATTGTGAGCATACAAGGCCTCCTCCGAACCGACTGGACCCAACGGATGCATATTCGCGTATATTAGCGTATCGTGTGGGAAAATGTCAATGAAGGGAGAAGAAGTTCATGCGAAAGTAAGAACCGGGTTTGCGAAAGAACAGTTTGTTTCAGCGCTTTGCTAGGTTTACTGTCACTAATGGGTTTATCGCCAAGCACGACAAAGTGTTCGACGAAATGCCCAATCCAGGCTGGTTTTGTGGACTCGAAGGACTCGCCATAAGGTCCGCCTGACTCCTTCCGGGAAGCGTTTGAGCCGTTCCGAACGACATGAGGAGAGTCGTGTGATGCTCTGACATGGTCACGGCGGCCATCATTGCCTACCCGCCTACTGAGATTCATGCCATGAAGACGACCCATCGCTTTATCGAGAAGAGCGGGTCGAGGTTGGACGCGAAAGAAGCAAAGACCTTAATCAATACGTATCAGGAGTGTAGTTTGACCGGACGCTACGATTTTCAAAGAAACCGCCATGAAAAAAAATACCGTGGTTCGAACACTATGATACATCAACTACTGAGCACAAACAACTCTCGATCTTGGAAGCAAATTTAGTTCAATCTGATGCCTGGAAAAGAGATGTAGTATCGTAAATTCAATGATCCGAGGGATTCGCCAACATAGACGCACGAAAGCATCGCATTGTTTCATGATATGGAAATTTCAATTCTTGGGACCTAATACATCGATACCTGCTGAAGCAATATCACCGCCCGTACAATGCATGGAGCCTGAAGCCGGAGCTTTGGATTCATTCTTATGTCAACAACAACGACCAATCAAGACTGTCACGATTCTAGCCCGACCGATATGTATTCCAAGGGGATATTGCTAAGGCAATTCAAATATTTGAAGAGTCTCCCGTATGAGACCTTCTGCTACCGGACATCGATCATATGCGGTTTGGCAATGCATGGCCATGGGAAGAAAGCTCTGTGCTATTTCTCCGAGATGAACGAATCCCGTGCTCTGATCGGTTACAATGGCCTGAGTGCTCGCCAGGCTCAGCGCCGATTGATAGAACAAGGGCGAAGGTATTTCCAGTCAATGGAGAAGGTTTTCGTCGGGTTCACTCTTGGAAAGCATTATGTCGGGTTGATCTTCTCGTCGAATGGTCTAAAGGAAGCATGATCTTATAAATGGGAATGCCACGGAGGCTAATGAGATCATCCGGGGTTCTTTCCGCTCCCAGAGTTTACAAGCAACAATGTCGAAAGCCAAAGGTCACAAATTGTGAGGATGTTCTTCGAGCCCACCCGCGATCTCGGGTCGCAGTCATGTCGCCAATATCGCAGCGCAAACACCATCACAAAGACCAAGAACATGATATAACGCTGTTGAAGAATCTGATGTGTCAATTGAGCTGCAATGCAGTAAGGTGTTCATGGTCCCAGAAGATATTCATCCTATACAATGAGATAAACTCTACGCTGGAAAAGATTGAAAAGCTTATGAACTAAAAAGCATACACATTGTTGTATTCAATCCAATGTAAGTTTATGTTTGACAATAAGAGATACAACTTTTTATTTTATCCCACAAAATTCTCAATCCTCTGAAGATTCAACATACCACAAAACTATTCTTAAATGAGTGCAAATAGGATTCGGGTGAAAGTTTCTAGTTCCTTCCAACCCTTCCTCGTGAGATTTTGCTTCACCCGCCAGCTTTCACCATGGCACTAATTAACTATCACTGAATTCATTTGCTCCCATTCCGCTACCCGAAAGAAATGACATCAAAATTGGGTAACAAATTACCTTCACCATGGAATCTTATATCTTTTCTTTTTTTTTTTTACAGCCTAAACACTTGCTATAATTAGGGGTATAAACGAAACAACTACTCGAGCTCGACTCGGAGTTAATCGAGTCGAGCTCGAGCTTGAGTAGACTCGGAGTTAATCGAGTCGAACTCGAGCTTGAGTAGATCGAGTAGTCTATTGAGTCAAGTTCGAGTATCACAACACCCTACTCGAGCTATTCGCGAGCTTAATCAAGCTTTACTATTCTATTTATCAAGTCGAATTCAAGTATAATTATTTACTAATTTTTTAATTGATTCGAGTTTTATCGAGTCGAGTTTCAACATTTGAAAAAAGCTCAATGGAGTTCGAGTCTAGTCTGAAGCTTGAAGGTTTAAATCGAAATATGCTTGAGCTTGACCCGTATCACCCGACTCTGATTACACCCTAGTTACAATGCAAACTCGTCCCCATCGGGACTCGAACCAAGGACCCTCCCTTCCTAGCGCCTTGCCTATTTAAACGTCGAACGTCTACCACATGAGCTAGGCACTGCGGGGAACCATGGAATTTATTCTTAAAACATTATAAACTAATCATAGTCAAGAGACAACCTGTTTCACATGCTCGTTTTAATATGCCAAAGCCAATCACACCGGCTTAGATGTTGCTCAGAAGAATAAAATGTTAAAAGTAAGAAGTATATGATGCAATTCGCTCTACTCAATGAGCTTAAGGTTTTTAGTTAAACTTACAAGATGAATTACATAATCAAATCAAATTCTTGTGGTTAGATGGTTATCTATTTACCTTATAGAAACCTAAACAAATAAGGTAATTTCATACTTCTATGATAAAGGTATACGATAATCCTATGTCCCTTCAAAATTTGACTTTTTTGCCTCGGAAGGTTATCAGCATCATTGTCCTTCAATTTGGGACAGAGGACTTATCTTTCTTTCTCCTTTAGTGCTTCATGGCTCGCTTCCCGTTAAAGATATTCTCTTCAAAGTCATCAGATTTTCGACATTAGGAAAGCTAAAGCTATTTAGAGGGCAGTTCCCCGGATTCTATTTTGGGCTATTTGAAAGGAAAGGAATAGAGTTATTTTTGAAGACCCCTTACAACCTTGAGATTGAAACTCACTGCTATCCGTCTCGTTGGGTTTCGTTGCTCCCAAACGTTGCATATCTCTTTGTGCCAGTCGCTTGCATGATCCTACGTCATTCCTCTAGATGTTGTCTTTTAGGCCAGTTTATATGCTCCTTTCCATTCTCTAGCCTTTTTTATTAGCCTTCAGGCCCTTTTTTGTATACTTCCTCTATACTCTTTTCTGGTCAATATATTAATAACCTCTATCGATCAAACAAAAGAAGAAAAGAAAAAGGTATTACAGCTAAGAGTCATCTCTGGGCCAGTCTCGACCTAATGAGCCGACAGGCATGTCGGGTACTTGAAATCAAAAGGAATTAACTTCTCTAAGAAAAAAAAGGATGTTGTCTTTTTGGGCTACTTTGTATGCTCCTTTCCATTCTCTAGCCTTTTTTATTATCCTTCAGGGCCTTTTTTGTATACTTCCTCTATACTCTTTTTTGGTCAATATATTAACATCTATCCATCAAAAAAAAAAAAAAAAAGTGCACACGCTAAGAGTCATCTCGCCTCGACCTAATGAGCCGATTGCAGGCATGTCGGTACTTGAAATCGAAAAAGGAATTTAACTTCTAAGAAAGACGGCTAAATTTTCTGAATTTTCCATTTCTTCAATGACTGGAAGTATTCAACATGTTTTTATTTTTTATTTTCGGGGATAGCAAAAGAAGCATTTAATATGTTCTCAAGCAATGCATCAAGCAACTTTTATCATATATTTTACACCTGCCATAGTTTTTAGACTATAACAAAGGTACAATATTAGTTAAAATACTAATCACATTCTGCTACATGATCATCATAGTCTTTCATCAGGATGTCATGGACCCGGGCAGATCTATTAAATTTATAGTATAAAACAATATTAATCCGTAAGATGTACCCGTTTACGTCTCAGAGCGTGAGTCTCAACTGGCACCGACATCGGTGCGAGTACCAGTCACTCCAACGGAGCTCACTTGTAACGCGGGAGGAAACAGAGGTTAGATATAATTTGCAGTAAACGAAGTTCAACCAAATGTAATCCCTATTTCCATCTTTGGTTTATCCCTAAGATAACAATCGACGTGTGAAGAACACAGCTACGCTACCAACAAAATACACAAAAGATGAAAGCCTCAAAATTTCGCCTCAAGAAACCCACAAATTCTACAAGAAGGGTTAGTGAACAAACAATACAATAAAAGGTTTTAAAGCCCCCAAAATTTCACCAAGAAACCCATGAAATTCTACAGTAAAGGCAGGTTAGTGAACTCGCCATTACTTGTCTCTCAATTCAAAGAATTTGAGCATATGTAAATTATGAGTACATCCATAATTTGGAACAATATTCTATCCAAGTGAAACTAGTCTTAAGGTGGCGTTGTTTTTTCAGATTTTCCTGAAAGCAATTTGCTTTCAAAGATTCAACCCGCTTGTTTTTTTATTTTTTCTACGAATTACATCGAATTTTTAAACTTAGTCGAATGGAAAAGGCCAAATTTTTGGCTTTTAGCTGTTTGGAATGCTTTTTCTATTAATAAAAACTAACATTGAAATATGATAAAATCATATATTTTATGATTCAATTGAAACCCTACATCGGCTTCACATAATTAAATAAAATCATTTGTATTTTTGAATTTTATTTAAAATTTTATTGTGTCTCATTAGGTATACAAAGAAAGGACAATCAGATAAACATGATGCTGAAGAGCTTATCCAACAAAGAAAAGGATCTTACTAGGTATACAAATCCTTCCTCGTCGAAACAATTGATTTCATCCGATCCGTCGAGTAGTAGGTGGGGTTGCGGAGCGCACCTTGAACAGAAAAAATTAAATATCATGAACTGTATACAAGCAAAGTAAAACAGAGGAAATAAATATTTTCCTAAAGAAAATTAGTATTTGAGGCTGCAAAAAAAAACATGAAAAACAACATTTGTTCCTCATCTCAATTATGAAATCCATAACTCAAACTATTACCCCATTTACATTATCCCTTTAAGATAAACAACTATGAATAAGCAATTTCAAAGAAACTTTGTACATCATTTACTTAACAATACATTCTAAAGATATACCAATGCAAGACTCAGTATAAATTCTTTGAAGTAAAAGATCGGCTTTCAAAGTGGAAGTGGTAAAACTTTGAAAGATCTAGGTGAAAAAGATGAATTAGAAGAGTAAACAGAGAAAGAAGACAAAAGAGAGAGAGACATAATCTAGGTAACTTCTATATGGACTAACCAATGGATTTACCAAAATGAGTTAAAACTAATTCTCGATACAAACCATGCTAGTGAGCATATAAATAAATAAATAAATAAAGATATATATATATATATATATATATATATATATATATATATATATATATATATATATATATATATATATATATATATATATATATATATATAATTAAGGGGCCATTTATATCAATTATAATCATTCAACTAAAATGAGCCAAACATTCCATATCAATCCAGAAGCTTCACCGGATAGAAAACAACATTTCAATTGGCAACCTTACCACCCAATGTTATTCTTTACCGGATTCCATTCTCAAGATTTCATTTCCCTAAAGTGGAAACATCCGGGAACCACGAGCCCCCGAAAGAAGTGTGGATGTTGTAAGACGCATGACACAAGGCAGAGGAAAGCAAAACGAAATGTAGAAGTGTTAGGTCAAAATTTTCAAAATTTAAAAGAAATCGCATAGCACGCTTCTATTCATGCAAAACAGGGTTCTTTCTCAAAATGGCAAAATGAAAAACAGACAATTAATATATTTTCCTCATCTCTGCTCTCGCCATTTGCCACAAAAAGACGTGGATCATAAGTTATTACACTTCATTTTTTTTTCCCGAGGATAACTAAACTTAAAAATAAATCTCATAGAAAAAAGAAGCGGTGCCAAAAGGCAACCCAAAGCATGGCAATAAGTATACTATAGGCAACCCAAAGGCCTATACAAAGAAACTAGCAATGAAACTAAAGACTTACCAGCACTAATGTAGAACACAAACGTAGTTAGAAAGTTGATTACATGCAAAGAATCAATATCTACACAGCCTGCACTCATGACCGCAGATAATAAACAAAATAATTTTCATCCTTTCAACCTGAGAGCTCTATCACGAAAGCATCCCGCTTTTTCTCTCCAAATTGTTCAAAAGGCCACCACCTGCACTCTTGTACTATTTCACTTCACTTGGGTTAATATCCAAAAAAAAAAAACGTAGTCATTTTACTCGCTACCAGCATATCAATATCCATATAGAATTCTCTTGACATGGCCAATACCAGCTTAGTGAATGAAGGTCAGATAAAAGGTTTTTCCCTACCATAAAATATACCAACACATGGTTCTTTACATCCCAAAGCACTTTTGAAGTAGAAAAACATTCAAGGCTTAATCAAGAAATCGGGAGCAAGATTCTTAACTCAAGGTGCATCCTTAACAAGGATTTTCTAAAAAGAAGAACTACAACAAGAGCACTTCAAAGGCTCTCCGCCCTTAGGAGTGTAATGGCAAGAAGAAATGGTTTAGCAAACTCCTAGGAGTAAGCACAAAGCCACAAGTAGTCGTGTTCATGGCATTTATACCTAGCACTGGGCTCACTAAAGCACCTTGTTTTAACACTTCATAATTTAAAGATAATCATTGTATTAAGTAGTTTGCTAAAGAAATCTATTATCATCAGCATTAAGAACCTAAAAGAAATATAAAAATGTTTGACCAATACTTACCCTGCACTCCAAAGATCTTTATGATGGTCATAAACTTCCAATGCCACGCTTTTAAGTATTTGGGTTGTAGTATAGAAACAAGTGAAACTCGGGCAACATAATCGAGGTAACACCTATTTCAAAATTTCAAAAGGAAAATGGTATTAGAATTTCATGGAGATAATTTTGACGAAATAATGACTAATCTATAATGAAAGGTATGTGGACTGAAGAAAACATTCATATACCATTCTATAATTAGGAATGTGGATTGAATGTGGATGCACGTATCTCTATTTAGAAAGAAAACAGTGAAAATATTCAAGAGAATATCAACATGGTGGATGAGACATGTATATACTAGTTGCCGGTATATCACGCTCGCCGGCACATAAATATGAAATGTAGAGATGTGTACCCATAACTCATTTTCCAAAAAACTATAATGAAAAGTAAATAATCAACTTAATGCAATAAAGGAAGAAATACCATTTGGGATTAGGCTTGAGTAAGGCCCTATTGTCCAAATCTTGTTTCAAGCCAATTCAAATAAGTTTGGGTAACTAGAACTTCACCTTCAATCAACCAAGTGTTAAAAATAATTGCCTAAAACGCTAAAAGGTTGGACCTGACCTGTGTTTTTTTGGGCTAATTCACCTGGCCGCACCACTAACTCTTAAGTCAAATTACTATATAAAAACATTATAGTATGGGTTCGACCAAGAACTATTTCCTAAGCAATTCGGGACAAGAAAAGTTCCCGCTATCAAATAAGAATATCAGTAAAAGTTCTTCAAGGTGCCCAGCTTCTACTATTACTTTAACAAAAGGGCATAACATAATTATCCTACCTCCCTCAACACGAAATAATCAGATCAAAATTCAATGGTCCCCCTACAATGAGCGTGCAGCAAGAGCTCAAAATCAAAATTAAAATGATATATCAAGTATTAATATCGGAGCATAATAAATATGAAGTGTGGTAATAGATAGTGGTGGGAAGTATTCAGAGTGTAAATGGGGCCGCATGTGCCTAAATAAGCCGAGCTTGATAATTGGACTATCCGCTAAAGGATCGGTATGGTGTAATTACCACTGATGTCTCGACCTAGAATCGAGCACCTTCAAAGCTTCAGCTAGAGTCGAAGGTCGTGGATCACCAGCCAGTGATGGTTGATAAGGGCCACCTTGCATAAAAGTGATTCTATCGTAACGTATCATGAAATAAAAGTCTATCTTACATCAACAGAGTACAAATAAGCAATCAAGATTTCAATTAATGAAGTTTTAAGAAAAATGTTTCGACAGATATGTAATTGAACAAGACTATGAAGTGGTTTACGCTATTTCCCTCAAAAACTCCCGTCGTAGTTTCATCAGCTCCAAGTTTGCTTTCTCATAAGTTCCGAATATTATATTACTTAAATTCAATATGAGCAGAATATCAAAATAAATAAAGCACAAAACAAATTGCTAAGTTCCCAAGTGAACACCTTAAGTTCCGACTACTGGTTCGCTTCCTCTCAAGAAAAAAGCAAGGTGCCGTGCTGCAGCTCCCCTTTGCCTGTCAGGCAATCCGGGATTGAGAGGAACAAAGCTGTGCTTTAGTCAAGTCCTTTTTAAGGTCTTTTTGTAAGTGAGCAACTATGATTCCCCGATGTGAACCTTTCCTTTAGTAAGAGGCTCTGTTTGTTCCATGTAGCTCAGGTGGGCGTGGTTGTAGTTTTTGTCTTAACCCTTTGTGCCGTTCGCCCCTTTGTATACTCCTAAGCAGTACTGCTTGGGGTGCCCATGGCTTTCCCTTCTAACATATCAATATTCTGTCTTACCAAAAAAAGGTTTGTTCTTATATATACCTTCAGATTTAGAATCTGTACAATTTCAAAACGTGGTTTCTTTATTAAAAAGAAAATTTTCCTATTCTACAGTAACCTAATTCCAAAATTGGGTAGTCAAACAAAGTTTAACCGAATTTCTAATATGGAATGGCATCATTTTTGCCTAAAGCAAATACAGTGATACACTATCGAAAATCTCAAGGAACCTGAAACAATCAGAATATGGAGAAAAGGATTAAATTATACTAGCGACAATAGTTTAGGGGGTTTCATTATGAGATGAATATCATGTTCAAATGCTCAAACAATTTTAGCTCAGAATGACAAGTATTTCGTCGGAATGAAATGGCTCCATTATATCTCGATATTAGAACTCGTATCTTTATGTATAATCATCCAATGAAACTGATGTTTCAACTTCTTTTTTTTTTTTGATAGAGAAAAGCACCATTAATAAAAGCCTGAAGGTGAAACCCAAAGCTCCATAGGAGTAAACAAGGGAAGGTCATGCCCATACAAAAAAAAAAAGAAGGCTTATAAAACAAACCACTTCCATAACCAAGCTTAGTCTCTAGAAATCGATTCATACACACTCATTATAGATGCAACAACAGAAATATCCGAATGGGATAAGCCTCTTAACACGTGTCGTGCCATGCTTATTCGGAACTGCCCAAACCTGAGTAGATATGGATGAACCTGGACCTAACCCGTTTACAAGCAAAGAAGTCCAAGCCGAGTAAGATAGATGGGGCTGGATGGCTCAAAGTGACCCCACCTCGAGCACAAGTGGAAGAAGGCAAAGGACCACCTCACTCACCACTTCGGGCATGAAGATGAAGTGAGGCCATGTACACGCATGCCTCTAGACAAAGCACATCTAATTAATGTACAATTAATGAGCAAATGAATGTGAAATGTATGAAGTAAAGGGCCACCATAAATACCTCTCGATTATGAGCATCAAATATGTAACCCCATCCAAAGGGAGAGGCACAGTAGTGACGAAAATATAGAGGGGGATCTACTTCGTGGCAAGCCAAGACCTTTCCATTGGCGCCGTCTCAGAACCAGCCCCTAGTATCCGTTTTAACGATCTACCTTAATCGATGGGTGACCTATCCTCCGGTTTTGAACCTTCCATGGAATAACACCTAATGCAAGAAAGACAAACAAGTAGAGCAGTACAATCCTCACTTAACAACAACCTGGCTTCCTTTCTACAACTAACGCCTCTCAGGCGAGAAAACGCCGCCTCGCGCGATGCTCGATTGCTGTCTCTTCTCATCTCGGGACACCACTACTCCACCGTCTGATCGTCCCATTCAGCCGGCGGCCCCGTACACCCGAGTCCACTGACAACTTCTTACTCGCCTTCCACCGTAGCGCCGTGGGATCTCATGAGCTTAACACCCTCACCCCGTAGGAGCCTGTAATTTCACAAGCAGGCACTAGACGACATCTCTGCCCCTGGCTTCACTCTCGCTATCTCAATCAGGAGGCTCCACACTTTTCGTTGTCAAAATTTTAGATGTACGATGGATCTGTAGAACCCCTTCGACCATCCGATGCATTACCGACGAATCATGGCACTCCAAACAGGAAACGACGCCCTTCTACGCAAGGTGTTCATGCGCCGGCAGCCCGCCTCATCGCGGTTCCATCATCCGGGTCGTAAACCCGCAATTTCCTCCGCCGGCTTGTCCGAGTAGTTTGTCTCCTAGTACATGTGCTCAATTCGCTAAGCAATGTTACCAATTTGTTTCATCGCTCATGATGGGGAGATCCGAGAAACATCAAGGATTTCATGTAGCTAGCTTGAGTCGCACTACTCACCGGGATTCTTTCGAGCCTGCACACCGCGCTAGGCCTGCAAAAGCATTCGCCCGAACACTCAGTTCTTCGACTCTTTATCTCTACAACCTCCAGCTTCGATTGACAAACTGTTCCAGAGAAAATCATGACGCCACGTCGTAGACCCACATTTATCACACTGCCAACAACGATTGCTCAAGGCCCGCCTCGCCGAGCAGGATGAATAAAAAATCATGGAAGCTCCTCAAACTACGCCACTCTGTCTCTGACCTGACATGCCTGAGCGGTATACCTTGAGATGTTCTCCATAAGATGGCCTTTGGAGGCTACCCCTCGACGACCCTAGTCCTCGGGCAGCCGTCTTTACGAAGAACTTTTCATTGGTTCTCCGTTAAAATGGTTGGTCATATCCTAGAGATCACACTACAAATCGAGCGTCTCGCTTGGCCCTTCCACATGTAGAGCTCCTTTGACTCTGGCAGGGGAGAACCTATCGGGCTCTTATGCCCTGGACAACGAGACCTGCAATATTGACCTAGGCCCATCGAGACCCTAGCACTGAAATGTCTGCTTGGAAACTCTCTTTCTAACTTCCATGTGCTGTATTTCCTCCATGTTTACGGCCACTCTCAATAGATCTCCCTTATAATGAGACTCGCTTATAATCTCTGTTCAAGTGCTTGAATAAAAGCATTGTTCCCCGCATGTCTCCATGAGATGATTATAATATGCTCAGCGCCTAGCCCTCTACCTGCACTTAATTCTGGGCAAAGATAAGACCCTACAGCGTGAATTTTCTTAGAGATGTTTGTTTTTATGAGATGATTCTTCTCCAATTTAATGAGATGTTCTCCAGTTTAATGCAATGGTTATTTCTCCATTTGTATGAGATGGTAGCCCTTGACTCCTCAACCAAAGATAAGCTCCTACTTCTGCCATCCTTTGGTCTCGAGCATAACAATTGTCTTGGGGTCTCTGCAAATAAGCCCTTGTCGACAATACATTTCAAAGTTGGATTATTTTCATGCCTTAGGCCACTCAACCCCCGA
The DNA here is from genome assembly GCA_016808115.1 of Tetrastigma voinierianum. NCBI lineage: Eukaryota > Viridiplantae > Streptophyta > Magnoliopsida > Vitales > Vitaceae > Tetrastigma > Tetrastigma voinierianum. Next base: position 5,211 of record JAEQBH010009747.1, on the reverse strand, counting down.
CATGGTCCTAGACCCCAGCAAGTGTAGCTACCCGTGCAACACAGTTTCAAAGCATCGTCTAAGGATCGCCTCCTGGTCGCCTCCAGCATTTCGCCCACCGTCACAAATTCTAGTAGTCGAGCTCATACTCGTCGTCATACGCACTGCCAGCTCAGTTAAATGCACGTGCACGACGCTGTAGCCTGGATCACTCCGTGCGCCCCTCACCTTTACAAATGAATCTTCCATTCTATTTTCACAGTGGACACGAAATCTTCGACTTCTAGCTTCAAGGAATAGTACAAAACCCCTCTCCAATCTTGGCCTCTAGCTTTGGAACTTGCCTCACCTCTATGGCAAATGCAAGCCCTTCAAGATCGACCCCACTTTACCGAGCTTCCTGGGTCCTCCAACCTGCTGGACTCGAGTCACCGCACTCTTTGTCAGACGCTTCTCAGTCCCTCCTCAATGAACCAAACAAATTTCGAGTCTGGAGCATCAAGTAGCATCTTAATACTTCGCCATGCAAGCACCAAAAATGCTCATCTGCAGGATTTCTATGTTAAGCACCAAAAAAATAGGAGCAATACAACACTAGGGGGAAGATACGATCTAAACCAGTGTAGAAGATAACATGAGAAACCCCACGAGTCTACCGTCATTCCAAACCTAATGGCTTGAAATGACGTTAGGGGGCTAGTGGAATGGGATAAGCCCCAACATGTATGTCAAGGGGCTTAGCGATTATTTGGAAACCAGCCCAAACCCGAATAGATATGGATAAACCTGACCTAACCCAAGCATACAAAAAAGTTCGAGCTAAGTAAGATGATGTGCTGACCTGGCTGGCTCAAAGTGACCACCCGAGCACTATGGGAAGAATCACTCCCACCACCAATTGTGCATGAAGATGAAGCAAACGATGATACAAGAGTAGTCCTCCTAGACAGCAAGAATGATCTAATTAATGCGTGCCAATTGAAGAGTAAATGAATGTGTAATGTAAGGAAGTAAAGGGCCACTCATAAATACCCCGATTATGAGCATCATATGTAACCCCCGTCCAATGAGTATAAAAGGAAGAGGGACGAAAAATACAGAGGGGGTCTAGTTTGTGGAAAGCTGCACCTTTCCAATATCCACATTTGAATAATCCCCGCCAAAACAAAAGAGAGCTAGAGATGATGTGGTTTCACCCATTTAAGGAAAAGCCTCTTCTTCGAACACAAATCTATTCCTTTATTTCCACCCCAAAAGATGCCGATAAAGGTTTCATTAAAGATGCTCAACTTATTAGGGGAGCTGAATCTAATTCCATAATGAATTGAAAGAAGTACTAATCTCGCTCAAACAAATCACATGACCATGTCCCCCGTGTGGTCCTTGATCGCCTAAAGGATTGAACATGTTAACAATCAATGTTATAAACCCTAATTTCATTTCATTGTAGCACCGTACTAAGTGCTTATATCATTAGAAATCAATCAAAATCCACATTAAACTATAAACCAACCAGTAAGGTACCAAAAACCCAATTCAGAAACATACATTGTACAAATTTAACGAAATGAAATCTAAAAAAAATTGAAAATTTTAAAACAAACTCCCATTGGTAGCCAAGAAATCCGAGAAAAAATAAAATCTCAATATCCTACCGACAGAGACTGACAAGGCAGCCAAATCGGATTTCCCTGATTCCATGGATCGACAACCGTGATGGATTATCAATAAACCCTACTTAAGTATCACGCACGTTCTGCATAAACCTCTAGAGATTTAATGATTCTATATCTCTGAAAACCCATGACTCAAGACTCTACATAAGCTTTCATGTTCTGGCCGCATTAACCATTATCCCGTGATTGCCGCTCTTCACGTAATTATCATGGTCGTTGTCGCTTACTGCTTTCCCAGGCTCAAGAACCGACACACATCTTGTCTTTGTCTGTTTCTATGCTTCTCAAGAGGCTTTCTGTTTCCTCCAAGGCTTTCAAGTCAATGGCGGCGCTCACCGCAGCTCCAGCCATTGGTATCTCTGAGACTTTCGACAATTCTCAATCCTCTGAAGATTCAACATACCACAAAACTATTCTTAAATGAGTGCAGCCTTTAGGGATTTGGTGAAAGTTTCTAGTTCCTTCAACCCTTCCTCAAGAGATTTTGCTTCACCCACAGCTTACCATGGCACTACTTCAACTATCACACCATATGCTCTATCTCCGCAATCAAAGAAATGACATCAAAATCGGTAACAAATTACCTTCACCATGGAATCTTATATCTTTTTTACAACTAAACACTTTAGTTCTAATTAGGGTATAAATGAGTTTAACCACTTTAGCCTCGACCGAAGACCGAGTTTGAGCTCGAGCTCGAGTGTGACTCGTAGTTATCGAGCGAGCCCGAGCCGGTAGATCGAGTAGTCCGTCAAGTCAAGTTCGAAAGTATCACAACACCCAACTCGAAAGCTATTCACTGAGCTTAACTGCTTTACTATTTTTATTTTATCAAGTCACTAAGTATAATTATTTACTAATTTTAATTGATCTGAGTTTTATCAAGCTGAATTTCTAAATACTGAAAAAAAGCCTAAATCTGAGTTCGAGTCTAGTTCGAGCCTGAAATGTTTTAAATCGGAGTCAGCGCTTGAGCTTGACTCAGACGACTCCGAATTTGGATTCTCATACACCCCCAGTTACACAGTAAACTGGTTCCCATCTGGGACTCGAACCCGTGACCCTCCCTTCCTATGCCCCGCCGATGAACGTGGAACGCTTCTACTCACTGAGCTTAAGGCTTTTAGTTAAACTTAAAAGATGAATTACATAATCAAATCAAATTTGTGGTTAGGATGGTTATCCATTTACCTTATAAAACCTAAACAAAATAAGGTAATTTCATACTTTTGGTGATAAAAAGGTATTATTAGTTAACTATGTCCCTTCAAAATTTGGCTTTTAATTTCTGGCATATTTGAGGCACTACTGCCCTTCAATTGGGACATAGACTAATCTTTTCTTTCCTGTGCTTCATGGTCATTTCCTTGTTAAAGATCTTCTTCAAAGCTGGTCAGATTTTTCTGATTAGGAAAAGAGCTAAAGCATTTAGAGGGCGCAGCTCCCTGATTCTACTTCAGCCATTTGAAGGAAAGGAATAGAGTTATTTTTGAAGACCCCACTTTTACAACATCAGATCAAACTCACCGTTATCCGTTCCCTCGTTGACTCGTTGCTCCCAAACGCATATATCTCTTTTGTTAGGTTGTTTTTGTATAGATCCTATCATTTATCTTCCTTTAGATGTTGTCTTTTTTTGGCTAGTTTATATGCTCCTTCCATTCTCTAGCCTTTTATTAGCCTTCGTGCCCTTTGTAAGTACTTCCTCTATACTCTTTTCGTCAATATATTAACCTCTATCGATCAAACAAGGCAAGGTACACAGCTAAGAGTCATCTTGGCCGCCTTGGACCTAATGAGCCGACAAAGGCATAAGTCGAAATTCTGAAATCAAAAGGAATTTAACTTCTAAGAAAAAAGAATGTCAGTTTCTTTTGGGCTACTTCAGATGCCCTTTCCATTCTCTAAATTTTATTAGCCTCCTTCAGTATCTTTTCAGATAATTTCCTCTATACCTTTTTGGTCAAATATATTAACTTCATCCATCAAACAAAAAAAAAAAGAAAAGGTACGCTAAGAGTCATCTCGCTGCCTGACCTAATGAGCCGACAGAGGCATAAGCCGGTACTTGAAATCTAAAAGGAATTTAACTTCTAGAAAGATGAAGCAAATTTTCCAATTTTTCCATTTCAATGACCGAAGTATTAGACGCCCAAACTCGGGGTCCGTTGACTACCCAACTCCGTGGAATAGTTAAGTGGATGCCCGTTACCCGACACCACTTTCGTAAAAATCGCGCAGTCCCTTTGTACTGTGGAGTTTCACCCAAATACTTGCACTGTGATATATTCGTCCCAAGCAAATTTTAATATATGCACATATATCCTAACATGAGTAAAATTGCCTCTGGGCTCATAAACCAATACTCATAAGATCAATTATCATAACTATTCTTCAATTATCTCCTAATAATTCATTAGCTTTATTTCACTTTTATTAAACACAAACATATATTAAAATCTACAATTCTACATATGTTATGTCCAAAACCATCAAGCCACAAACCGGCTTCTTCAAATCAACCTCAAAATGAGCTGTCTCCATCGAGCCTTGCACCGAAAAATAAAGGGGATCCCACGACCGGTGAGCTAAAGCCTGCAGAGAATCGCCCTAAGTGGGCTACTTCACCACCCATGCAAAAGGCAATGTCTTAAATTAAACATACACTCAAGTAAATACATGATCCTACTTGAATGTCTACATGTCACCCCCATGTCACGAGTCCTCACAGACTCACTCACACTTGCCTAAGCCATGTATGAGAAAATAATCATTTTCAAAACCAAACCCGTTGTTCTTGAAAATATACTACCGAAATATTCGATACAAATATGGGACTACCCTCCTCGAGGTGAATTGGTCGGGTGAGCTCAAACAAATCATGGTCCCTTGGCATCCGAAATGATCCGGTCAGCCCATCTCAACCCACCCTCCCGAATATCATCCCGTGAAATTCCTTTCAAACATGCCCGCTTACAAAATATTCTGTCATGCACTCACACCCACTTAGGTTACTCAAAGGCATATGAAATGCATTATGCCATTTTCTAAAATCATTTACACAATATGTCAATATGCATATTTTCAATCAACTATAATTACAAGATGTAATTCCAACACATCAAGTATCACCCAATTTAGCCTCAATTGAGTACCATAATTTTATCTCCAATGGTTCATGCTCACAATTATATTCCATATAATTGAGCAAATCACAATTTTTATCTCAATGGCTTACAACACAATTTAATTCTATATAATCAGGTCACTGTGTTAACACCTCAAAACCCTAATACCCCCATGATCAACCAACTCTCCAAATTAATTCTACACATACCAAGCCATCTAATTCACACACTTCAATGCTAAACACATGGACCTTATATTATTTCCTGCACAAACCTGGACTTTTTTACCAAATTCCGGAACTCCAAAGAAGGCTGTCCACGGCCCATGGTCCAATCTCTAAGCCACTTGAACCTAATTTCTACCCATTTCCTTTCTTATAACACCAAAATAGAAATTTAATGCATAACTCCATACATCAGCCCATAAC
>JAEQBH010009746.1:0-73957 GCA_016808115.1 Tetrastigma voinierianum | reverse complement strand
ATTGACCTTCTCGATCTCTGGCTGTTCTACGGGGGTTGTAGCGCATATCGATTCTTTCCCACTTCGGCATGGCTGCTTTAACATGCTCATTCCCACCCCATCTCTTGCGGGGTTTACCTCCGGTGCCCAGTAAGAACCAGGTTGTCTTTACCTGTCGATAAATTTGCCATTTAGCCCGTTGTGCCTCCAAACTACCGGTTGTCTTTGCTTGATTGTTCAAGCTGGGTTGCACTGTGGCGCATGTTGGCGCCGTTTCATTCGCAAAGCGAGTGGGAGACAGCATACGTGCGAGCTTGTTCTAAATCGACTTTTTCTCGAGTTGGTTCATACCGATTCGATGGCATATTGTTACGATTATTCCGCCACCCGTATCCTTGATTGTTACGACTATTAAGTTGCGATTGTTCGCCACCCTTGGCCTACGATTCGATGCGATAAGCTGTTTCCCCCATACGGTCCTTGCTGTTGTGATTGATTCAGATTAAACACGGACACGTGCGGGCTTGCTCCACTTGTGGGTTTCTGGTGCGTCGAGCTATTATGCTTACCTCCTGAAAATTCACATAATTCCGTGGATTGGTTGTATGGCATTCGCGGTTCCTTCTTTGTCTGTTCAGCCTTAGTCGGTGTGCCCACGTGATTCACGAGGTTGTTAAGGACCTCATTATCTGTGCCACCCACCGCATTCACTGGTGTAGCCTTCTCTCTGAGCCAGCGATTGGTGTTGGTCGCAGCATCTTCTAAGATTTCATAGGCTTGATGCAGCCAGTTTTCTTCATCGGTGCTCCTCCGGTGGGGCATCGATGCATTTATCGAGTTGCGTTTCTCAAACCATTATAGAAGGTGTGGACTTGCATCCATGCGGTTGAGTCGGTGGTGTGGGCGCCATGATAATTAGGTGAGAAACTGTCCCATGCCTGCACATCTGGAGTTACTCCCCCTTGAGGATTGTCCAAGCGTATTGATTTCTTGCACCGGTTGTGCGATTTTCGATGATGGGAAGAACTTGGTCGAGGGTGCTGCAAATCATTCCATGTAGTAATGGAATACGGTGGTTGGCCCAGTTGCTTCGGTGTTTGGCCTATCCCAGTGAAAGTGGGAACACACTGCCGTAACCTTAGAGCTTCTTCGATAACTTCAGTTATACTTGATAATTGTCTGAGCTTCCAGAGTTAGTCAAATGCATGTTCGGGTTCTCATGGGAGTAATCCATGGAACAAGATATTACGAAGCATCACATGCTTGTGGCGACTGATTCGAAATTGTTGCTTGAATAGGTGGCGATCGATGGTATGCACGAACAACCGGTCGGTGATAACCTGTGAACTAGATCTAATAACATGAAAGGATCATCTGGCTGTATAAACGGTCTAGGTGCTTGATTCCTTCCATGATTCCCATTTCGGCCTCTCTGTGGTTCAGTCTGTTCAATGCCAAGATCTTGTTCTTCAGTGTTTTCCATGACTTTTGGATTTCTAATCTGTTCCGTTCTGCGTTCTCGCGCGATACGTGCGAGGGTCTTTGGCTCGGGATCGAACAAGTGTTGGGTAGTTTGATCACCGATGTCGCATGTACTTACTTGAAACTTTATCTCTGATAACACTGAGGCGGCAAGAACCCGAGTTACCGACACTTGTAAAAATAAACAAAAGTAAAGAAAATTTCGGAGTAATAATCTATTTGCTTAATTCTCTATATCAATTGATCCGTCCCCGTGACGGCATGAAAACTTGACAAGCGGAAAGCGCGGTGTATAAAATATACGCTATATCTTGCATGGCCTTGCAGCGTCGCCCAATCGTGCAAGTGTACTCGTGGTACAGAGATGTGAATCCACGGGGACAGGTGCGTATTGACTTCTGAAAGGTTCTACTTTAGGCAAATATGCGAAAGATGACTCTAGAGAGAATTCAAATAGCCATGGGTACCTAAACTATTGAAGATTCAACTAAAGTATTGGTTTGAAGCTTGGGGTTATATCTCCCCTTGTCATGTTCAATGGTTAATCTTCTAAATATCATTTATTATTCGATTATATTTCCAATATGTCAATGGCACGAGGTGAATACTTTCTACGAGGTATCCTCTCTCGAGGTATATCAGCCTATCTCGCGAATAGAATCGGGTATATCTTTATCAGGCTCGGTATTAGAAATGCATTAATGTCTAACCCCCGATTGCCACCTTCGGGTTCGGAATATCTATTCACCAGAGATCAGGCGAAGTGCACTCTACCCGGATCACGAATACCCTCATCTCTCGAATCTCTCGGATCTCGGTGTAATTATGCCAATGTTGGCGGGATATCAACATACGATTAAATCATAGGCATAGAATAGTTACAACATATTGAGAAATAGCTGAATAATATAAAGTTTCAAACTTTTTTAATCCATGAACGCATGACAAAGTTCAATATAACCCTTTAGAAATAAATCACAGAACATCATGAATGAAAAGAAGAAATGTTTAGAATTAAAAACATCATTCTCTATCAGAAAATATCGAACGATGAAAGATAGTCAAATCCAGGGCACTTCCTCGAAGTGTGTCACTCTGCTCACGGAATTTCGTGGGGCGTCGCCGGCGATGGGGGCGTCGCGGCGATGGGGCATCGCGGCGATGGGGGCGTCATGACGTGTGATGCACCTCATCGCTGGTTCCCATTTGCTCAGAATTGCCTTCCTAGCTAGCTTTGCTCTTTTATTGATGCTCACATTCTGGGACATCAAATCGGTATTACAGTCATAAAAACTATAAAAATTACTCTAAAATAAACGGGAAAATGGAAGGCCCGGCCTTTGAGTATAATATGAGTGTTTAGGCACTCATCGGGGCTTCGTGAAGCGAAGCCAAGGATTGCGGAGTTTTAGTTTGAATCGGGTTTAAATTGCGAGAATTTTGGGAAAAAGATATGAAATTGAAAGAACAAATAAGATGATTGAAAGCTATATGTATAAGCAAAGTGAGTACAAATCTTGGAAAAACAATACACATGGTCGAAAAATTCTTAAAACTTTGAGAGGATTAGGAACATCTTGGGATGATTCTGCAGTCTGAGTCCTAGAACTTGTTAGATTATTGGTCGAGGCGAAATCCTAGGTAAAAACAACTATGAGTGATGAAGTCGGTCTTTGGGATTTGCAGAGTTCTAAACCCTACCCTCATTATATGCAAAGAGCATACACTACAGTTCCATGCTTTGAGCAATGCCTAATTTCTTCAATTAGTAGAAATTAGAAACACATAATCCTTCCCTTTACCGAATGTCCACATGCTTGAAGAACCCCAAATTACTCAGTTTTCAAAATAAGAATGTTTACTATGCAGAAAGGAACAAGTTTGGGGGAATATATTTCTTTTAGATTACAAGGATGGATGAGGAAAAATAAATTGAAGAACTAGAGAAAAAGAAGAAGAAGTTGAAAAAGGAAAAAGTTTTGTCTTGTGGCTTATCTCTCTTGAACAATTAAGCTCGTAGGGGAGTTTTAACACCTAATACCTTAATGCCAAGCGGTCGCATGAGGGGTTCTTGTGGTTCTCTAAGAGTGATAGAAAGCCTAAGAAGACAAAACATTGCCTTATTCGATTTTTTGGCAATGAGAGAGCAGAGTTCAGTAAAAGGAATGAGGGCGATAAGTTGAAAGTGGCAACCCGAGAGGAGGCCTGCGACATCAGATGATGTACCAAAGCTAAGTTTAAGGAGTTTACATTCTGAGGAAGGAAAAGGATGAAAGATGAAGGCCATTATATAGAAAGGAAGAGTGGAATGCGGGTAATTTACGACTAGAACCCGATTGTCCGTGATTACCCAACTAACATTATAAGCCTAAAGACCTCTTTGATCTTGAATTGGAATTTACCTACATTAGTGGAGATCGATATGAAAAAATAAGAACATGGGACTTTTGACAGCTAGTTTTTTCACTAGGAGTATGAGGCGGGCCCCGGGACTCTTTACTGCTTTATCGGGCGTGGTGTGTCCCAGAGTCTTATAAGCGCTATCAACATATAAGTATACAAAAATACAAAATAAAACTACCACGTAGTAGTGTTTGATGTCGCCATATATACGATCCACGAGTCTCATTTACATATACAAAAACTATACATTTACATTTTGCCCGATCAAAGGCGAAACCTGCGCGATGAACCCTTACTAATAGTGTCTCAGCTGTGAGAATGCGAGGAGAAGATCACGGTCTTCTTCTTAATAACTACAGTTGAAAACTCGTGCTAAAGCTTTACGCTTAGTGGGAAACATATGTATTATGCATATACACATTTATAGTAAAGCATATAACAATAACAGATATTATAATTTTCATGCATTCATATAATAAACTTATATAATTATATATATCATGGGACTTACATGCAGCACTTCGGATCCATGGGACTATTACTTGTGCTTATAACAGCGTTATGCTTGTTGGATCTCAGTAGGAGTTACGAGCTTATTCTTATTCGGAAGTACCGTAGGTCTTCTAATCGAGCGATATACATTTCTTTACTCTTATTCGTCATTCGAGGTTCTTGTATGTATAACTATGGGAATACCTAGAGCGATGAAAATAATAAATGGTGGGACCGCGACACGATAAGAATGCCAGGAAGATTAACATGCGATCTTGATGCGGTAGCCTGAAGCGGGGAGTCTTAGAAGCACTAATTAAGCGTGCTGCCCACGTGAAAGCGAGGAAGTGTCGTAGCGCTAGTAAACAGAAGTCTTGAAGCAGCGATCATAATGTGCGCCGCATTAGCAGTGCCATAGCAGCGAAGTCTTGGAAACGCCGATCGAGCGATGTGCGCCGCATTATCGGAAGTGTCATGTCATTTAATGCACGGTCTTAGGCATTCCTACGATTATGTATTCGAAGCACCACCATCTTATTTCGCTTAGCCTGATGGCGAGTACGGTACATTTTCACTTAGTTCTTTCTTATATGAACCTGTGATGGTATTAGAGTTCTAATACTCTCGTTATGAGAATTAGAGCTTAACTATGCAAAAATACCAAAAGCAGGGTTGCGAGGGGCAGAGTGAATGTCTGCGGCAGGTTACGGAGAGTGGTACTAGGCGTGCTGGATGTCTGGGTACCAGTTTGGATGATGCCGATGCCAGGTTGAATGATGCGGTACCATTTTGCCTGCTGCGGAGTGAATGCAGGTACCGCCTGACTGATGCCGATGCAGAGTTGCGATTACGCGAAATGGCGAAATTCACCCTTTTTTTCGTCACTTTTCTTCCATTAATCTCTTATTCCATCCTTATTGAAACCAACATGGAATCCCTCAATTAACTCCGCAAAGCAGTTTTAATTATGGTTAAGAATTTTCTTAAAGGAGCCACAGCTAAAAGATCAGTTCCATACCAGTTCTGAGCTTTACAAAACCATAGAAATAGGGAAGGATTCCATATCTATTTTGATACAAACTAGGATAACTCAAGCTGACTTCCATAAATCTAGGGTTGGGATGTATTCTAATAAAACCCTAGAAAGGGAACAAAACTAATATCCATAGAAAACCATAGCAATCCATACCCAAGTAGTTTCTATACAAAATCATACTAGAATCCATACCTTTGCTTGACTCCTCCTTCTTCCTCTTCTTCTTCTTCCTCTTCCTCTTCTCTTCTTCTCTCTTTTCCTCTTCACGGTTTGTTCTCCCCCAAAATGAGACCAAATTTGGTCTTAAATCAAAGATCTCTCTCTAGGCCATGTTTGGCTCCCAAAAACCCATTTTTGGGTTAAGTTTTCATTTTATTTCACTTTAGTCCTTAAGTTCCTCTCTTTTTGCAAATCAAGTTAAGCATATTTCTATTTAAACCCATAGCCTTCTTATCTTATGACTTCTATGTCCCTTTTTGGAAAATTACATATTTACCCTTGTTTTATCCTAAACAAATTCCGGGTTTCTCCATTTTTCAAGTTTTGCATTTTAAATTACGAAAAATTCAAATTATGACTACAAAATACCTAAGAAAGCATCGAAAGCGACTGGGGTATATTTTGGGGTGTTACAAGTTTTCTAAGGAGATCCACAGAAGATTGGTAATTCAGCAGATGAAAGGAAGAAGGCCTACACACACTACAGCATAACAAGATCTATTGAAATGACTGTTTTTCATGCGGTATTCATCGGTTTATTTGTAATAGGGTTGAAAACATTCCTTTTTTCTCAGTTGAAAACTAAGTTTGAGAAATGATCTTTACTTGATCTTCTTGTTCAAGTCAAATGGTGGAATAAGAAAAGGTGTCTTTGTAGAAACGGAAAAATGTCCTTCAAAATGAGGTTTATTGTTTGAGGACAAAGGCAAAATCTTCTGCTGCTTGGGAATGACAAAATTTTAGGATTTTGGAGAATTTTGATGAGTCAAAAACTCATTGAATTTTTTAGTCCATTTACATTTTATTACATTGTAATTGCTTGTTTTTATCACGAAATATGTACTATTTACCAAATTTATATTTTGAAAAAGATTTATAGCGAAATGAAAATTCGGCGAGCCAGTGAAAGCGGTTCAATGGCGAGGTGAGGTTGCGACAGTCGAGTGCGACAAAGTCATCACTATCTTGAATGAAAAGTTGTTGCGACAAAGAGAAGTTCTTTGAGACATAAAAGGGCTTGAGGAAGGGATACATGTTGTGACACCATTCGAGAATTGCGACAGAAGGAAGACAACTATGGTTACAACGGGATGGTGGTCGCGACTATGAATGGCGATGACTAAGCTTACAAGGTCTCTACCCGAGGCGATTTAAGGTTGCGACAAAATATAAGTTGGGGACTTCGGGTGAGGAATTGAGCAGTGTTGTCATTGTGACTACATTTGAAACTGGGAGACAGAGCATAGAGCGAGAAGGCATGGCCTGTAGGTCATGACACACTTCCCCAGGTCACGACCTTCGAGAAAAGAAGATGAATTGATGGGAAACTGTTGCAAGTCAAAAATGAGGTTGCGATAAGATTGGAAGAAAGAACGGTCGTGACATGCCTTGAAGTCGCGACAAGAAATAAGCAATTCGATAATTGGTATGGCATGAGGCGAAGCCCCAGATATGATGTTGCAACATGAAAGGAAGGCTGAGACCCGAGGGGATCAAAATGGCTAACAGCGAAATGAATTATTCGGCAGACATGAAATAAAGTCGCGACACGGAGAATACGAGAAAAAGGAAGAGCAGTTGGGTAGTGACAAAGAATTGTGGTCGCGACATCAATTGCAACGAAGCCCAGTGATAAAGGCAACCATTGAGTCGCGACTTTATTTTAGGTCACGACCATTCAAGAAAGAAGGCTGAATTGAAGAAAGCGTGACTAAGAAGTGAGGTTACAACGCAGAGATGGGGAGAAATGATGTCGTGACATTCTTTTAAAGGTCGCGACATAGATTTAATCAGGAAAAGCATTGAAGTGATCCTTGACCCTAAAACCCATGTCACTGACAGACAATGAAGCAGTTAAACAATTTTAAGTCGCAACATGAAAAGGGGGCTGTGACCCGAGAATCGGTGGTGATGAGAAATGGTGTCGCTGACATGCTTTTTAGTGCAACACGAATGCGTTAAACAAGAACGGTAGGTCGCAACATGGAACTAGAGATTATTTTTGTAATGTATTAAAGGGGTCGAGAACAAAGCGTGGTTGCAACAAAGATCCGCAACATAACTTAGACGCGAAATGATGTGTGACATGAGAGCGAGGTCGCGAAATATATTTCGACAAAGGGAAGAAACAGGTGGTGTCGCAACCCGGAAATGAAATTGAATGGCGGTTGGGGCGAAGTAAGTCGAGGCGGATGGAAGAAGAATGGTTGTGACATACTTTTACAGAGTTCTGGCGGGAATTGAGTGATTAAAGAAACTACTTGGTCGTGACTGATAATCACGCGATCGACCAACAAAGTAGACCGGGAAATTTGAGTGCAACACACTTGAAGGCTGAACAAGCTGAATTATGTCATAACTACGAAGAGAAGTTATGACAGCGAAGTAAAGAAAGTGCGACAACGCCGTGTGTCGCAACATCGACTCAGTGTGACACGAGAAATGTAGTAAAGGCGAGAAGGCTAGGTCCAGACATCGAATTGAGGTCGCGACGCAATTCTGGAAACGAAGGGGGTGGCAACCAGTTCTCGCTGATGGCTAACATGGTCACGACCGAAGAATTCATGTGTCGCGACCCACTAATCAAGTCTGGCGAAGAAACAAGTGTAAACAGAAAACATCAAGTCGCGACTTCGAGTAATTGCAAGAACAAAGTGAAAGAGCGTTGCGACCGGTTTCACGAGGTCACGGCCGGACTTGACAGGACCAAACGGGATTTTCGTAGCCATGACGCGTTTCTTGGGTCGCGACCTAAGCGGAGGTTGGGCCATTTATTTTAGGAAATCCACACGGAGCCTTGGAATCGGGCCCGATTTAGAAAGTTATAAATAGAGGGTATAGTTTTAGTAAGCGAGCACCATTTTTTGAAACCCATTGTCAGGGAGGACAATGAGACCTCGTGTATATTTTTAGAATAGACTTTTCATTTTCTTCTTTTATTTTTCTTTTCTTTTTTGGATCCCCGAACCGTAATACATTAGAATGTAGAAGTTGGATTTAATTTTTCATTCTCTTTCCAATCCACTTTGACACGGAATCGGTAAGTTGAGACGATTTTTTGGAATTCGTTTCTTCCAGTGAATTATAGTTACTGTGGTGTTCTTGATCAATACTCCATTGTTGATTGTGATTATGTAATTGAGAAGCACAGCTTCCATTGGAATGGACCTCCTAATGATTACGAGTTTTCACACTTCAAGATTGGAAGGGAATTTCCTGAAATTTGGATTTTGATTTATTTGATTGATGTTGTTTGTGAATTGAGTTGTTCCTACCATCTCAAGGATTGTTTCCTGCTCTGATTTCCAGGAAACCCTCTGAGTGACACAAAGATGGAGATTCCTGAGAGCTATGAACATTTAGCTTGTGGGTATGTTAGACTATCATTAAAGAACTAAGGAGCTCTGAGAGTTCATTTCAATAGATTCCTATTCACTCATAGTTGAGGTTGAAATATTTATCAATTTAACTCATCAGAGATTTCACCTTAATCTGTTGGATAGATCTAGATCATGTGTTAGTTGAGATCTAATCAAGGAGAAGGAAAAATCCATCAAATCTAAAGGATGAGTCATCAACCATTTTGTAGAAGTTTTGCAATGACCCAGACTTGGTATGCAAGAAATCTGCAGTCTTAAGAAATGAGTATGAAGTATTGAAAATGAAAAATAACCAAATCTTATAAAGAGTGTTTTGAATACAGGTAACTGATTAGATCCCTTGCTTTGAAAGAAGAAGGGACCTCTAATTAGTGAATAATGGAGAAATCCAAGTTGCATTAATAGGCATCTTTGACAAAAGCAAATCCAAAAATCAAAATAGAAAGAATCAGGAAGTGAATTAATCACGAGAAATTGATGTTCCTGACAATTTCATTTCGGTGTTCATTTCTAGCGAAATCAGTTCAGTCTAGTTTATTTGTGGTTCAATTCAAATTTTATTTTCATTAGATGAAAGTAATATAGGATTATCTTGTCTTTTAAATTCCAGTTTTCAAACTATTAAAAGGAGGTTCAAATAGTGTGGATCTTGAGTAGTTAGGGTAGTTGATTTCAACATTCTTGTCAATCTATGGGAATGATATCTGGACTTACATCCAATTTTTACTACTTGTATGACCTGTGCACTTGCAGTGTCATAGACTAAACCCATTATTAATTCGAACATAAGAGTGAGCGGTTTTAATTTTCAAACAACTCTATTCAGAAAGCTGGCGTAGATCTGAGAGAATTGTAAGGCTCCTGTATAAGCGTTAAATTGAGTGGTTTAGTCTATATTTTCACAAATGAACAATTTCACCGTTGGAATCGTCTCACGAAATCTAGTTACCTAGTCGAATTTCGTCAGAATTAGAACAATTGGAATTTGCTTTTTCGGGGCATAGGGTCGGCCGGGTGACCGCAGTAGGGGGGTAGTGCCCGTAACTGTGACCATGTGGATGCCACATGGCTCCATAGAGATGGACACATGACATGATAATATGCATGTGGTGTAGCAAATGACACTTAGTTCATGTGACTTGATTTGTGTGATTAAAACACATGGCTCATCTTAGCCCATGTGTCGACCAGTGTGAGGAGAGCTATCTTGGGGAGAAGAGGAAGACCAAATTGGTAGAGAACCAATTCGGTGGAGGAGGAGGGAGAAAATAAAAGGGGAAGAAAGAAAGATGAAAAGAAAGAATAAAAATGAGGGAGAGTGCGTGAGAGTGAGGAATAAAAGAGCCAGGCGAGGGAGAAAAAAAATGAGGGGCACTTCCCTTGATCTCAGGCGACAGATTGTTGAAACGATGTCGGGGCAAGAGACAGGGATTAAGTCCACATAACAGAGGCATGGGTACCAAAATCCGAGTTTTTCGTCGAGCTCGAGGTATGTGAGGGTTTTCTCTACCTTTGGCGGTTTTCCCTTTTCACTTCGGGGTCGTGTTAAATGGTTGTATGTCCTGACTGACCGTGGGACCCGAGTTTTCGGACATTGTGGTGTTTGGACAGTTCGGGAGGCGGAGTGTGAGGTGGTATTTGGGATGGTTATGGGTTCCAAAGCAATTTGGAAAATGTATTTCGGTCGGTTTGGTTACGAGGCTGTTGGAAAACTGCATGCTTTGGATTTTTGTGTGTGTTATTTCCCAATGCAAATTTACAGAGAGTGGTCCGGATTATTGGCGGAGAATGACCTTTAGTTTATTATTGGATTTGTTTTTGGTGTTTATTCTTGGAAATTGAATAACATGTTGAATGTGTTGAAAATATGTTGATATATGGGTGTTTAAATATATTAGCATGAATGGATGTAAATTATGTGTGTTTGATATAATTATCCATGATACTTAGTAAAAAGTATGGAATGTAAATGTTTCATGTAGTGTTCCTTATACATGTTACATGAGGTACATGCATTGGCATTTTTGCATTGCATATGCATGGGGACACCGCATTGTGTTAGGTGTGTGTGCATGGTTATGATCATTCATCATTCTTGGTGAATGGGTGGTGAACTTGGTAATGGGACAACGTCCAAAATGAATCTCATGGTTGCATAGCATGAAAAATACGTGTGTTGGGCATAGCAAGAAGGGATAGATACCCCCTGGAATTTGATAGCCGAGTAGTTGAGGTTAGACATTATCAGACGATTCTGGCTTTGAAAAAATGTTGGGAAGGAGTCACGTCTTGCGGTGTAACCAATATTGGCCCCGCAATGCATAAACACGAGGGTTTTACTAAACAAATGAACATTGGAGGTTTATTCAATGGGTTTAGTTTATAAAACAAAAGAATTTTGTTTTGGAAAAAGGGTCATTGGATTAAACATCAATAGCCGGTTTTTCACCGCTGGCATATACATGTGTGAAGTCGGTCCATGACTCGGGACATGGGGGGCATGATATGAGGTCTCATTTCATTCGCAGTAATGTAGTATTCCATGGTAGGATTGCATATTCTATGTGGAATGTGATATGATGTGATGCGGCATTGCATGTGCACTTAGGTTGGGAGGCAGTCCCTTGTAGGAGTTATTCTACACTGAGCATTTGTTGTTCACCGTCGTGGGACCATATTTCAAGTGCGGCGGTCGGGTACGGAGCGTAGGCTCAGTGCTTGGACCACACGATTGAAGAAAGCTGGCTATAGCTTTGTTTTTGTTTTTTTTTTTTTTTTTTTTTTTTGTCTCTTATTTGAGCAAAACTTTGGTTATGTATATATTTTTTACAAAAGGAGGAGGACAAATTGAACTCTTGTGAATGGTTTTTGGATAAATCTGTACATTTTCCTAAATGAATGGATTCCGGTAATGGGACTACACAGTGTGGGTACCGAGACACCTCGGTATCCACAAGTATTCCGCATGTTGACGGGTTGTCAACAGGACCCCCGGGTTTTGGGGTGTCATAAACGATGTGTCACGCCTCTATTACCATCTAACTTGTGACGCCCCCAACACGGGGTGCTCTGATACCACTTAACTTGTAGCGCCCCCCATATCGGGGTGCTCTGGTACCATTAAAATTGTACCTATCTTTTACTTTTTTTACCATACCATTAACTTGTTTATTCGTATGCGGTAAACATTTAACCGAGAATATATATTCTATATGTAGGATTACAAAATATATTCAAAACTCCGTAAATGGGTGTTGACATATACAAATCTTTACATTGCTTGCAAAAGCAAACATATACAAAAATATACCAAAAGGTCTTCAGTGGGCACCTAGTAGTGTGTTGGCCTTGGTTGCTGATGTGGATCGTTTGGGCTTCTAGTTCTTGCTTCTCTTGTACCTACACGGATGAAACACGGGTCTAAGCTTATAACAATAAGGAAATATGTGTGACAATAAGGGTCATCACGCTTTAAACAACACATAACTTTTGCGTCCATTTACATATACACATGCTTATTCATGTTTTGAACATATCATTTATAGATATGCTTCTACATATATCATACTTATTCGTCTTATCATGTTTCATTCCGTATCATATTTCATTTACATTTTTACTTCTTGTACTTATCACTGTATACATATCATCACATAACAATGCTATGCTTCTCATATCATGTCATGTCATTTGCATATTCTTGTCATTTATCTTATGTTTCATTCCTGCAAATACCTTAGAAGTGGATACGGGAACTATAAGAACAGAAGTGCTATAATCATTTAATGCGAGACAATGAGCTATGGGACTTCAGTGTTGTTATCATTATGCAGACATTGACCATCTATAAGGGCCCGAATCTGGCTTGTTTCGATATCTGAAGACAATGACCATCTATAAGAGCGAGGCGGCATGTATTGGCAGGGACGATTGATCGGTAATGTTGGTCTTTTCTCCCTAAGCAGAGCATGCTCATTTATCCCTCTACTAGGTTCTAAGCAGACAATTTGTTTCTTTTATTTCATTTACAATATATATCTCATATCCTCGAATAACTATTGTTATCCGGTAATCATATGCGATATTTTCTTATCATTTCCGCATGCATATTTACCCGTGAATGTTTAGACATTTGTATATGTTTACTTATGCATTATTTTGGACATTTAAGTCAATCCATATGTATGGGTGTGCAATTAACATCATTTAATAAGTCATCCCTTAACCAAGGAATAACAAATTTGCAAACACATTAGCAAATGTGGGCAGAAGCGATGTTTGCCCATTCTTTTGGATTGGCGGCGTCGGTATGGAACATTTTCATATAATTTTATACTTATACATGCAGAACCCTTTCATTAACTTTATTAGGATCATCATTAATCGATGGAAGATTGTTAGAACCCTTAAGGAAGAAATGAACAAGGCGGGAGTTTCTGGTCACGCTAGGCCGGAGCATGTGCAGCCTGGGCCGAACCAGGAAAGTTCAGAAAACTTGACCTCGGGCTTGCCTAGGCGAAGAAGGTGTCTCCTTTTTAGGGAGGAGGCGCTCTGCGCCCCCAGGCGTGGACTCTGCACGCGAGGTGTAGAGGTGTCGACGAGAAGCTTGAGAAATGATGCCGAGTTTTTTCCATTTCGTAGAACTCTCTTTTAAGCAAAACACACCATTACAAAACAAAAAACCATAAAACTAACCCAAACGACCAAAAATACATGTATTGAAAAGTTAGGGTCTTCCTAACTTAACTTAGCAAGTATTTCAAACAATCCCCGAACCAAAGTTCTAGCAGAGTTCCATAAAAGTATCTCAAACTTCCCGAGCTAGCATCCTTACTATAGTTTCCTATCTGAAAATAGTTTCCATGCACGAACTACTCCCTTCTTTTCCAGCTGCTTTCCCTTCTTCTTCTTCTTCTTCTCTTCCTTACTCTTATATAACTCTCTTCTTTTCTCTCAAACTTGAAGTAAAAGCACACTAACTCTCACCCCCGAATGGGATTTTCTAAGGCCTTGTTTGGCCTTATCATCTTTTTTATTTAATCTTTTTCCCTTTGCATTTTAGTCCTTCATTTTCATTTTATTTGCAAATATAACTTATCGTATTTCACTTTAACATATCTTCTTCTTATGTAATAACCCTTGGGTCCTCATTTTATAATTTACCATTTTATCCTTAGCTTTTGTATTAATCCCGGCTTTATCCTTTTTCTTACTTAGCATTTATATTCAGAAAAAATACAAATTTTACTTTTCTTATACTACAAAACTAAAATAACTACTAGGGTCTAATTCGGGATGTTTACGATGGTTGGAATTACTCAAGGATTATGATTGTATTATTCAGTATCATCCAAGGAAGGCAAATGTAGTAGTCGATTCCTTGAGTAGGGAGAGCTAGTTGAGATTCGTTAGTAGCTATCGGAGGTTGTCGGAGCGGTTATTGGTGGATTGGAGGGAGTATAATCCATCTTAAGGTTTCCCAGCTTGGGAGCACTTGTAGCTAATTTTAAAGTACAATCATATTTGATTTTGAGGATTATGACTCTACAAAAAAATGACTTACAGTTAGTGCAACTTGTGGAGAAAGTTAAAAATAGTGCTTAATCTAACTTTGTTTTAATTGATGATGAAATATTGAGGTTTGGGACTCGATTATGTGAACCAAATGATGGGGACATAAGGAGGGAGCTTTTGGAGGAAGCTCAATATTCTAGGTTGGAGTTCCACTCAGGAAGAACAAAGATATATAAAGACTTGAAACATAATTATTGGTGGTCAAGTATGAAGAGAGACATTACTTAATTTGTAGCTCAGTGTTTAGCGTGTCAGTAGGTGAAAGCTGAGCATCAACGACTAGTAGGGTCCTTACAGCTACTTGTTATTCCATAATGGAAGTGGGAGCACATTACCATGGATTTTGTGACTGGGTTGCCAATAACTTTAGGAGGTTATAATGTTATTTAGGTGATCATTGATCGACTGACATAGTCTGCTCACTTGTTACCCATGAAGGTCAATTTTCCATGGATGGAGTTAGCTTTCTTTATGTCGAGATTGTCGAGGATACGTGGTGTACCGATTTCTATAATATCGATAGAGACCCACTGTTTCACTTCGATTTTTAGCATAGCATGTAAGAAGCCATGGATACTTAAGTTGAATTTCAGTACTGCTTTTCATCCTCAGACTGATGGCCAATCAGAAAGGGTGATTCAAATTTTGGAAGATTTGTTAAGAGCTTGTGTTCTAGACCTAAAAGGTAATTGGGATGATCACCTACCTTTAGTAGAGTTTTCCTATAATAACAGTTTTCAATCTACCATTAGGGCTGAAGAGCACCTTTTAGAGGGTTGTATGGTAGGAGATGTCGATCTCTGTTGTTGGACGATGTAGGAAATAAAGCTTTTGAGGCCCGAAATTGTGTAATTGATTGTGGAAAAGATAGTTATGATCAAAGAAAGACTAAACACTGCTCAAAATAGACAAAAAAGCTATGTTGATAAACCATGTTTCAGGTAGGTGATGTGAATCGAGGTGCATTTTGCTTTGAGATCCACTAGTTGTTGTGGATTACTCATGGATCTTAAGCACAATCTAGAATAGTGGCCTAGTCTGACTATATTGAATCCAAGAGTCGTAAAGTAGAATGTTGTGTCTTAGTCCCCTTGGTTATATGGAACCAAATCTTAGTAAGAACAAAGGAAAGTAACTTCATGTCCTCTTGATTTATAGAAGAACTGCAGAGTCGTAAGTTTGAACACTATAAGTAATTAACCTTGATAGGCTCGAAAGTTCTTATAAGAACCATAAAGTGAAGAAAACCTCACAAAAGAATTTTATTTATCAATGTCTTTCTAAAGACTACATTAAGGGGGGGATATATAGGCTTTACAGTGCTCTAAATAAAATAAAGCAACTCTACTTTGGCTTGGAAAACAAAGACTTCTAATTTAAATAAGCGACTCCTTAAAGCAAATCTTTCTAAAAAATAAATAGCAACTCATATTTGACTAACAAAACAAACTTTTTAAATTAAATAAATCAACTACTACTTTAACTTAGAGAACAAATCTTTCTAAAATAAAACAACTTCAAATCAAAACAGTAACAAGACTCAAAATACTTGGAAATAGAATATATTTGGTATCTCCAAGACTTCCCAAAGTCCCAAATATGAATTTTTCATAATTAAGATTAATTCTCAAGGTTTGTTGTAGAAGCTCCTATGCTCCCCCGACTTTTGAACTTCCTTGTTTGGTTTAATTCCTTCAAATGTTGATTTGACTTGGGCTCTTCTTTAAAAAGCTGGTTTTTTGCCGAAATAAACTCTTTCACAGAAGCCATTAAAGCTTCTTATCCAATGCTCTTGTGATTGACCCAATCAGCATTTGAAGCGAATCCTTTGTGCTTTTGATTCTCATCAGTAAGTGACCATGTTTTCTTAAAGGTTTCGCCTATGAAGCCTGTGATGAGATTTTGGAGTAAAGGAAAGCTTTTGATTGCTGCCTGTTTGTAGGTCTTTTACGGGGATACTAGATAGGCTGGGCCCCTATGAGAGCATAGGTAGCATTGTCTCCGACATGTTGAAAGTTCATAATGTTTTTGCATGTTTCGACCTTAGAAGGCGTATGTTTTAAAAACAGCACCTCATGTAATGGAGTTGGAACCTCTATTCGAATCTCTAAGGACTTAACCTATAAAGAGAGGAGGTACGATCAAATTGGCAGACGTGATGGATGGGTGCAGCATGCAATTGTTAAGTTAGTAGGGGTCGATTGATGATCATGAGTATGGGAAGCTGTGGAAGTTAGAAGAGGAAGCGATGGACCCGACATCTCAAACTATTTTGAGATTCAGTAGGTCAAAGTTTGGGGAGACAAAGAACATATAGGGGGTGGGATAAGTGATCGGGAGTCAGCATTGGCAAATTCCTTCTAGATCAAGATAACAAGAAATAAAATAATAAATGTTTTTTGTTCATCCTCATATCTTAAATTTCTCTAGGCTCTCACCGATCATAGAATTTCATGGCTTCTAGAGATTGGAGGCGAAGGGGTAAGATCTTGATATTTTTCTTATTAATTTTCTAGATCCCCTTGTGTAGATTCTTTGATTTCTTTAGGTTTGGGTGAACCTTGAAAAGTTTGATTTATATTAAGTTTAAAGAAAATTAATATAGGATGAATCTTTTACATTTGAGGGAATAACTGAAGATTTTATTTGAAAAAATGGAGGCAGAGGAAGGTGGTAGGGGGTAAGGTGTGGTTATGGAATTGTGAAAAGAAAAAGCAAAAGGCAAACCAAAAACAAGAGGAGAGAAGGACATGTACAAGATAATATTTGTGTATTTGTATAGCATGTGGCATTGAAAAGTCAAATGTGAGAATAGTTAGGTATAAAAAAATAAGATGCTGAAACTGTAACCACTGACCTTAGTATAATAAAGGAAAAAAATGAGGTTCTTTTGAAATTCATGACATAGGCTTTTTGAAAGCGAAGGATTTGTCATATTTTGATGAAAATTTAAAAGTTTACAGTTTATCTTATTAGGGTTAAAAAAAATGGGTATAGGATGATATTTCTATTGAGGAAGATGAAGATTTTATTTGAAAAAAAATAGAAAAGGAAGGTGGTAGGGGATCATCGTAAGTTATGGAATGTGAAAAAAGAAAAAAAATACAAAAACAAACCAAAACAAAAGGAGAGATGGAAAATTGTCAATAAGGAAATTTAATATATTTGTATAGCATATGGCTTTGAAAAGTCAAAAGGTGAAAAGGAATAGTTAGGTATAAAAAATAAATAAAAAATAAGAGCATCAAGTGTGGGAGCAGTGACCTTTCATGAGCTTAGGTATAATGAATGAGACTTATGGAATGAAAAGAAAAGAAACCAAGTTCTTTTTGAAGTCATGACATGAGCTTTTGAAAGGCAAAAGAAAATTTAATGCATATTTGGATAGAAAATTTAAAGTTTGATTTATATTAAGTTAAAAAAAAAATCGTTATAGGATGATCTTTACATTTGAGGAAGGTCAGATTTTATTTGAAAAAGAAATGAGAGAGGAAGTTGGTAGGGACCGTCGTAAGTTATGGAGCGTAAGAAAAAAGAAAAAAAAACAAAACAAAACCCTAAAAACAAGAGGAGAGATGGACATACATACAATGGGAGGCTATTTGTATTTGTATAGCATGTAGCTTTGAAAATTCAAAGGTGAGAATAGTCAATTATAAAAAAATAAAAAATAATAAATAAAAAAAATAAAAATAAAGAAGATGTAAGGAGCATTGTGTATGGAAAGCAAGGTATATTGAATGAGGCTGGAATATAAAAAAAATGAGGTTCTTTTGGAGTCATGACGTAGGGATTTTGAAAAGCGAAAAAATTTAATCGTATTTGAATGAGCGGCGTGTAGAATAAAAATGGTGCATTATCTTGAAAGCCAAAGAAATTGTGAGATAATAATACAGAAAAGTTAGGTAAAGATAGATAATTAAAAATAATAACAATAACAATAGTAATAATAGAAAAATAAATAAAAATACAAGAATAAAGGGTTGTATTTTAATGATATGTGTTTTATTCTTCATTTTAGGAGAAATAGACTCTTGTAGTTTGATATTTTCGAGGAGTTACATTCGGAATTTCAAGTATTACGTTGAGATAAGGGAAAATTAATGCAATTTTTTTAAAGGTATTTTTATATGTAAAATTTGAAAATGTTTGTTCATTTATTGTAAAAATAGCTGGATCAAATGTGAGTATTGAAACTACATCAGAACATGTTTTGGTAGGATATATGAATTATAGAATATTGTGTTTTGTAAATGAAATTTTTAAAAACTATGTTTTTTTACTACGATAGTTAAGTTAACACCCCTAATTAGACCATTGTCGAGGCCCAATAGTTGAGCTTTTTATATTTAACGATGGAAATGTAATTTATTTTGAACTTATAACTAGGGGTTTTGTTAGAGGATTCTTTACCTTAAATAGTTTGTTCGAGATCTGCTTTGTAAAATGAACCATTGATCTAATCCCTTGTTGAAAGTCTCACATGATTAGACGTAAATTCGATATTTGTGACTAGAGTAAAAGTTTTGATTTGACTCATTTTTATGAATTTTGATATAAAGTGTTTGGATCAAAATGAAATGACTTTATTTAAATATTTTAATGCATTGACAAAAAAAATTATGAAAAATGATTTGATGATAATATCTCTTGGCACTTTGTAATTTGAAAATATTTGATCCATGGCTTGCATTAATCTGTATTAAGGCTGGAAGCTCATTCATTCTTTGTTGACTATTTTCAAGTCCTGCTTAGTTACAACGATTGAATTTATTGGCTAGGATGAAAATTGTTTTATTAGGATTTTTATTTTGAATTTCATCATGTACCTTGTTTTAGTTGATGAATTTTTGTTTATTGGATTATTTGATTTTAAAGTTGTTAGAAGTGTGGATAATTGTTTTTAAACTTTGTTAGTTCATACTTGAAAGTTGAGATTTGAAAGTTTTTATTAATATGGAATTTTAGGAATGGGGTGAAATTAGAATGTTAAACTTTTTACTTTGAATAAGTATGTAATAAAGTGGATTTAAGGCAAATTACAGAGATGAAGAGGTTGAGTCCTTCGGACTTGAGGTGTAAAATGACGGTCATGCCCCTTGGATCAGTTTAGGGCAGTGACATCATTCTCATATCCAACTCCTATGGAACAAATTAATTATTTTATATTATAATTAAAGTGTTTAGCTATATTAAAAAAAAAGTTTTTGTTGACCTGAGTTTTTTATTCAAACTCAGGGTCGAGGTTCAAACTTATTTGAATGTTCCACGAACAGTTTAAATTTTTAATTTAATATATTTTAGTAATAATAATATACTTTTAATAAAATAAGTTATAAAAATTATAATATTTAAATTATTTATAGAAAATACATTAATTTTAAAGTAATTTGAAAAATTAAAAATAATTTAAAATAGAAAAAAGCTAAACATTGTGGGGATGTCCTACCATATCTAGAAGTGAGCATGATTCGATTAACACTGGCAGTAATCGGTAAAAATAAGCCCAGATCATCTGTTTTTGGTTTGTTATTTATATAAACCAAAAACCTAATCATCAACATGGTTAACAAGGGTACACATTACTCATATATCGGTTTTTGCTTATCAAAAATAAAAAAATAAATTTGTATTTCCATAATTATATATTAAAGTTCAAATGTAAGAAATTGTAATCATTTGCATTCCCATGACACTTGATATTATGCGCATGTATGAAATGCATGGGATTAGGAGAACTAATTCTGAAATGAGGTATCACAAAAAATTTAAGAAAAAAATTCTATGTCCTCAGATAAAAAAATTTCTACATTCCAAAAGTATGTTAATGTTAGTAGAAAATTAAAATATTATAGATCAACGTCATATCAAACAAAATAACTTAATAGAAGTTTTTTACTTGAAAGAACATGAAGTGTTTCTTCATTCTTTCAATGATTTTAATGCATTCATGCACGCAAACAACTTTGTAGAAAGCTCTCTTCTTACAAATTCTTTACATATTGAATGACTAGTAATCATGAAAAAAGTTATCATGATTATCATTGATTCTTTATCATATAACAAAATCAAATCCTCGACTTAAATCCATATTAGCTCCTGAAATTGTCAAATTCGCCTTTTCATTTATATTTATTCATGCAGAGTATATGCTATGTATATGAAATTTGAATTATACGATAATATTCGACCCTATATATAAATTTATTTTCGTAATATATATTATATACATTATATTTTATTAATTTTAGTATAATATTAGCATGCTTTTATTATTCAATTGGTTAACCGAAATTATAGTTTTTGTATTTTATAAACCTAAATCTAAACAAAATCCAAGAATGATATGAAATAAAAACAAAAACAAATATCTTGATTACATTTTTTTTATTTCATTTTTTAATTTGGTTCTTCGATCACTTCGTGCATTGCAGTCGGTCCCGAACTCAGAGTCGAGAGGAGGGGCTGAAACCCAGCCAAATCTACCAACCTTCTTCCGTTTCCTAGTTTCTGGAGAAAACGTTTTTTGTTGTTAGTAGGGATTGGGTGTCCCTAATTTGGCGGTAGGAGTGAACAGGAAGGTATCCGGCTGCATCAGCCAGGACTCTAACCAGAAAATCTAGGCAAACTTCTTCTTTTCGTCTTTCTTTCTGGTTGGTTCTCTTTGTAGTTTTTTTTTTTTTTATTTATTTTATTCTTGTACATTTTGTTTCTGGATCTTTTTTTACTTTGGCTTTTCTTTAAGTTGTTATTACAGCAATGTTCTTCGAATTCATGTGACCGAAATGTAATTAATTTGTTCTAAATTGACGCATTGTTTACTATAGAAGGGAAATCACGATAAAGTGATCCACTAATGGAGTGAGGGCTCCCTCCAGGATTTTTTTTTTTTTTTTTGTGAGAAAAAAAGATATGAGTAAATGCTATAATTGAGCAAAGAAACGAGGGAATGATAAAATTCGGCGACTTTTGTCTTTTAAACAAACCACTTTGATTGTTCTCTATAAAGAGCTCCGAACGAAAACTCTACATTTTGAGCATTCCTTTTCGGTGCAATTCCGAAAGCAATGCCTGAACTCAATAGTTCTTTATCACTTGATATGAACTTGTAACATATGGATTAGACTCCAAGTTATGATATACATTTCAATGCAACGTAGCAATGTTTATTTAACTACTTGCGGTCAATAAGGGTAGCAGCATTATGCATTCGGTCAGCTGGTTAAAGACTTTATCATATGCCGGAAGAAACTTCCTATGAGGAAAGATGAAACAAGGATTTTAAGGGCAGCACTTTGCAGCCTATTTTGGGTAATCTAGAAAGAGAGAAAGCGAAGTTATCTTTGAAGATGATGTTTTGTCGCTGAGTAGACTGAAAAGTTGTTTCGTTCTTTTTTTTTTTTTTTGTGCTCATGGGCTAGTCTAATACCCAAGGATCAAAATATCGGTAATCACAGATATATCGGTACTTGAATTTTACAAATATATCGGAAATATCGATAAAATATCGATGGATATTTTGACAAAAATATAAGTAAAACGAAAATTAACAAAAATACTTTGAAATTCATGAAAATGTTTTGTTAAACTATAAAAAATACATAAATAAGTAAATATACATATGTTGAAGATGATATTCATTATAATTTATCGAGAAATTACATTACAATAGTCTTTTAAAACCAAAATGAAGATCGATGTGGCTTCATTACATTATTTGATGAAGGGATCCTATCTTGTTGAAGACAGTATTCAAAACCAAGATCTTCAAAATATTGAGATAAATCACAAAGAAAAAATAATTTGAGAGTAAAATGGAGCTTGGATGTGAATAGATGAGTTTGTAAAGAAATTGTATGATTTTAGGGGTATTTATAGAATTTTTTGGAGTCAAAATAGCCATTTGATTGTCAAAAAATCATTGTAATTTAATTCTAACTGTTGGATTTGATTTTGTTTCAAATTTTACCGTTGGATCATTATATATCCGTTTGAAATCAATCTAAACCATTAGATCAAACTTCAAATTTAAAATCAACCGTTGGATCCAAAATATAGCCTTTGGATGCGTTTAAAAAAACGGATGAAATCTAGACCTTTGGATCAAAGCAAGAACGGATCTAGGCCGTCAAATTGTTGGTCAAGAAGTCAAAGGCACGGTCAATATTTTAAAAATATCGATGATATATCTCCGATGTTTTACCGATATATCTCTTATATTTACCGATATTTTGTTGATATTTTACCAATATTTTTCTAAAAATTTCAATCCACGCGCACGGAAGGTATACTTTCGACATTTCGGCGAAATATTGACGTTTTTCGATGCTCGCGAAAATATCGGTGATTTTCACGATATTATGCGATTTTAAGCCGTCAGTATCGTTTCGTGATATCGTATTTATACCAGCCGATATACGATATATCAGCCTATATTAACAATTTTTTGTTCCATGCTAATACCTTGTTCAGATTCTTTGATAATTAGAAAGTTGATGTCTTTGGCCCGGTTTAGGTTTAAGTTAAGGGTCTGGAGTGTGTTTTTGTATAGGCCACACTTGCTTTGCCACATCCTATATACTCTTTTGGGTTTGTTTGACCAACCCTTTTCAATGAATTCCTCTTGCTTATTGTGCATTCTGTCTCAGTTGGGGAAAGGTAATGCTTGTACGCAACTTGTACAGAGTCACTCCCCACATAAGAAAACGCACACACATGATATCTATATATATATATTAAAGTCATAATAACAAGTTGGATGTGCCCTTGATGTTCATTGTTACTGAAGATACCCCTTTTTGGATAATTAGGCGGCCCCTTTTTGGATAATTAGGCAACTGTTCATGGGACCATATTGAAACAGTAAAGTGTAATGGTTGGTCACTTGGTTGAAGAGGCGTTTAGTCCAGGAAACCAGAAATCTAGTACAACAAATTCATTCCTATCTTTTGTGTTTAGGCTATAAGATGTTGCTTGTCAGTGTATGCAGTTTCATATCTTTTACTATTATCAATTTGAACTGGGAATTCAGGGATGTTCAAGAAAATACTAGTGATCTTTTTTGACGAGCTGCTGTACTGGGCTTATCTGTCAATCTTTATCAACCTCCTCCTCCCAAGATATGTGGCTCTCCATATGGTCCTCCTGTTACAGCACCTAAGAATAAAGCTCAGTGATGGAAGGCATTTGGCTTACAAAGAACATGGTGTCCCAAAGGACAGAGCCAAGTATAAAATTGTTTTTGTTCATGGCTTTGATTCCTGCCGGCATGATGCTGTTGTTGCTACTGCTCTCCCTCCGGTATCTATATTGGTTTATTTCGCTGGATCCTTTTTGGTTCTTTTCTTGGAATTTTAATGCATTCCAGTGGAATTAGATATCATTTGGCTCTCTTGTTGGTTCTTCCAGGAAATTATTGAAGACTTGGGCATCTACATCATCTCCTTTGATAGACCTGGTTATGTTGAGTACAGTCCCAATCCTAAGAATTTGTGAAGAAACATACCAATGGATATTGAAGAGCTTGCTGATCAATTAGGACTGGGACCAAATTCTATGTGTTAGTTTTCGATGGGTGGACAGATTATTTGGGGCTGCCTCAAGTATATCCCTCACAGGTATGATTGAACCTACCTACTTTTTTTTCCCTAGGGAAAAAGGAAAAAATGAAAATAAAATGTTTCCCTTGGTCTCTAAATAGCTGTATATCGTCTATGAATTTTCTCTTACTATATTCTTCTCAGTTGCCATGAAAGGGGAGGGAGGGAGGGAGGGAGGAGGGAGGGTGACAGCGCCAAAAACCGATGGTTCAAGATCACATGTTTTTATTTTTTATCCATCTTAAGTTTGGTACTTGTGGCACAGGCTGGCTGGTGCAACACTGATAGCTCCAGTCATCAACTACTGGTGGCCTAGCTTTCCTGCAAACTTATCAAAGGAGGCTTACTACCAACAATTTCGGCAGGATCAGTGGACTCTTCGTGTTGTTCACTATACACCATGGCTTACCTACTTGTGGAACACTCAAATGTGGTTTCCTGCTTCTAGTGTTGCAGAACACAGCATCGATGTTCTTTCTCTCCAAGACAGAGAACTCATACCTAAGCTTTCAAACAGTGAATATATGAGGTATTTATCTTTCAAGAATTTTCCTGCATATGTCTTTATCATTCTAAGGCACTGTTAGCCTATAAAATAAAAAAAAAATTCATTCATGACACTGTCTGAGAATGATATCTAGCAGTGTAGTATTAACAGAACCCTGCACTGTAGCATCTTTTCATTGTTTAAATGAGTATTAATGATCACCATCAGAGTTAATTATTTTTTTTATTAGTACACAATTTTGTTTCCATTGGACTGAACCCTGTTCCCTTCCCCCTCCTTAGCCTTACCTAGCCCTTAACCACTTAGATGGCCTCATTGGCACCATCGGGATGTTATTATTAACTCGTGAGTTTATCATTATTTGAATATATAAATTTTTTATTGTCTGTTCATGGCTCTTTTGAGAGCTCTATTGGTGCCATTCGGCGTGGCTACCACTGCTTTATCTGGAATATGACAACTACTATTTGGCTCTTGCTTTAAAGAATGGTTAACACCCCATGTGGTTTAGTTTAAGACGCACGCATTTTTCATATGATTAATATAATAAGAACTATGCATCTTTCCTCCCAGTATCATTTGTAGAAATAATGCCTCTTAGGAATTTTGACACTATTTCTCTCGATAATGATTATGCTTTGTTATATTTTCAGAACTGCCATTTTTAGTGAGAGTGATGTTTACAACAAAGGAACCTGTGCCAGTGGTGTGGAGTTTTTTCTCCCAGGAGAATCTGTGTTTGGGCCTTTATGGTGCCATCCATTTTTTGGCATACTGTGAAGAACCTTTGGGCTTTGTGATCTTCTTAGTAGGGGCAGTTAATAAAATCCTATTTGGTTCAAAATCAGGATCCTTATAATTTTTTCCCTTTCTTATATTATCTACTAAATCAGGACTTTCAAGATCTAGCTTGAAAAACTATGAACAATTGCCAGCCATCTATAATTATATGGTATATTCTCTCTTCTCCTGCTGTGAGAACCACTTAAGTTGAGTTACTCATGCAATATTTGACTAATTGTTGATTACATTGTTGGATATTTGAATTTGTGTCATAGTTGTGGGCCTTGCATGTTTTGTTGCTTCTACCCCTCAATAAATTCATTAAGTGAAACCAGGTCTATCAACCTGAGACTAAGTTCATGTTCATTCTCAATACTGAAAGTGCTGGTTTTGATGGATTTGTTGTTGTTAATGTGTGTGTGTGTTTGTTTTTAATTTTAAGTTTATTTTTAATCAACCGAGATTTGAGCTCAAATATGTCTGTTTAAGCGAGAATAGTCTTTGTGGAAGTTTTATTCTTATATTTATTTTTAACAGGTTTTGAGTGATAGTCTTCTTCACGAACAATAGATATCTAATCACTCAGTAATTTGTATGTGTTGTTGGAAGGCTTCTTTCCCTTGCTAATACGGCCATTGTTTCTGTATTTAACATTCCGGAATTGTTGGATTTACCTTGTCCAAGGCGCAGATAAGGCAACAGGGAGAATTCGAGACTATCCACCGAGACATGATGATTGGATTTGGAAGTTGGGAATTCGATCCCATGGATCTGAAGAACCCATTCCCAAACAAGGAAGGTTCTGTCCACCTGTGGCATGGAGATGAAGATCGAATGGTGCCTGTTTCACTGCAACGCTACATTGCTTAACAGCTCCATGGATTCAATATCTGTGAAGTACCAGGTGCTGGCCACTTGTTCCACATGCTGAAGAATGATGGAAGCTATCATTAAGAGCATTTAATATTCGGAGAAAAGTAGCTTCCCCATATATATATATATATATATATATATATATATATATATATATATATAATGTTGGATTATTTAACCCAATAATGAACTTATATGCAGCTATTATGTGTTATGCACCCAAAAAATAATATAAGTCTTTATATTAAGTGATCTATTAAAGTTTATCTTTTGATAGGACTTTTATGCATCAAGATTAAGATGTGGTCCTCAAATTATGTGTAGAGACATTTTGTTTTATGTTTTGATGATGGGCCAAAGCAAACCACATTGAAAGTGGCAGCTGTGAAGCGATCGGCACCACAACTCTGAAAGAGGGGTCTTGTCCTCAAATTAGATGTATGTTAGTTCTTACGAAATGACCCATTTTTATCTCGAGAAAGAGCGAGGAGAAAGCCTTAGAGAAGCCCAGAAACCTGCTCTTCGAACAACCTGTCGTGATTTGGAAGATTAAAATAAGTTCTAATTCGGATTATTAAGCATAAGATGGATTCGGTACACTTCTTTCATTTAGGAATAGATTCTCATTGATTAAGCATGATGAGTTCTAGGGTTTACATGATGATGATTTTTCACTTGCCGTAATTTGGTTCTACATTTGGTATTAGGCTAGAGCATGTTTTAATCATCGGGGTAATTATTTGATTTTTGGTTTAGTGTTTATTTACAAACATCGAGTTTAAAAACCGACATGTTGAAACCAAATCTGGCTTTTCAAAGAAAAGATAAAGAAAAAAAGTGTTTCACAGGAGTAGGATGTGGTGTCTAACCATGGGTTGAATCTAGGTTGTTCTTTGTTAGTAGTGGTTTTGTTTGGGGTTCAGAATAATTATCACGATGATTGATTGGGTCAAACAGTCAGTACTTAATATGGGTTTGGTTCCTATGGATTGAACGAAACCTATCCTTGAGATTTTATATGCAGAGATGTGAGCATAAGTATCGAGCCCACATTCCGTATCCATGAAAATCGTGTTTATTGAACTGAAAATGGGGTGTGGTGTTTGGTTGTTGAATAAGTAAATAATGATGTTTTTTTTAATTCTCTGGTAATCATGTTGGAGGTTTTAACTTCTGTGGTTATTACTATTTTAAAGATTCCAAACATGAGTGTTCCAAACATGTATGGATTATTGGACATTGTATACATACAAATTATGCGGTCCTTTTGATGGATGCTATCCTTTTGGTTGGATTTTTTTTTTTTTTTTTTTGCTTGGATAAGGCACCATATGAATCTCAAGTTAGCGTAAAGTATATACAATGCATGTAAAATTATTCAGTATGACTTTGCCTCAAAGTCTACAAAAATTACTACTTTGTGTCTTAACTTGTTCTCACATCTTTTACTGTGAGCGAGAATCGGATTGCTTTATCTATTAAGATTTAGAACTTGTGTGGAGTGAAGTTCCGCTCAAGTGCATTGTGGTCCACATTTGCTGAATGCACTTTTAGATTCAGTAACCATGTGACTTAGATGGCAAAGGGTATATATATATATATATATATATATATATATATATATATATATATATATATTATTTTTTTGTGTAATTTTAAATTCAAATCTTGTATATTTACATATACATTTTTTATTTGAATTAATTATAACAACATGTCACCAAAGTGGCCTCTCTTGTGAAAGTTTATTTAATTTCAAAATGTGACGGTAGTGTAATGTATAGCATCATATGAATATTAATTATTTAAAGAAAATTAATATTTGATCAATGTACATGTACATTTGTGGTGATAAACATGTGAAATAACATTTGGCTTTACATGTGAATGATGATACTTCTTGAGAGGTGTTTGCTTTTATTTGATGGTACTTTTATCGTGTTTGATCACTACAGCAGATATCAATTACAAGTTAATGTTTTTTATCCAAAGACAATATATTAATGGAGTGTCTGGCATCTTGGAATGAGATTTTTTACTTGATTTGAATTTATTATTACTATGATTTGTTTTGGGAACTTATGTGAGCATGCTTATTTGTTTCTTTTTTTCGATTCAACTCTTACTAATGATGCAAATCTTTCTACTCAAGTTAAGGAATTCCCATGCTCAATGGAAGCAATTTCAAGATTTGGAAAGATAACATAGAAATTGTTCTCCGCTGTATGGAATTAGACCTAGCATTAAGAATGGAACGCCTTACTTCTATTTGAAACCTGATAGGGCTAATGTTGAGAAGTGGGAGCGATCAATCACTTGAGTGTCTTATGAAGCGCTCAATCCGAAGCGTTTCGGGGCTTTATGACTGAGAGCGTTAATGTTAAGAAATTTCTTCTTGATATAGAGCAAGTATTTGCTAAAAATGAAAATGTGGAAACAAGTACTCTTTTGAGAAAACTTGTTGGCATGAAATACATAAACAAGTAGAATATAAGGGAGTACATCATGGAAATGTCTAACATTGCCGGAAAACTAAAAGCACTTAAGTTACAATTGTCTGATGACTTGTTTGTGTATTTAGTTCTTATATCTCTTCACCCACTTTTGGTGTCCAGTTCATTGTGAGGTTATAATGCTGAGGAAGGATAAATGGACTTTGAATGAGCTTATTTCTCATTATTGTGCGAGAAGGAAGGACAAGAAGGATAAGGCAGAAGTCTTCGTTTAGCATTAACTACTCGGAAAGAAGAAAATGAAAGACACAAGACTTTAACAGACATTTGCCAATGGGTATATCGATCGAGAAGAAGAGAAAGACCTGAGATAAGGAATTACTTGCTATTTACATAAGAGCGGGTCACTTACGAAAAAGTGTCCCCAATTTATTGCTTAAAGTATTAAGAAGGTACTCTTCTCACTTTCACAGTTTTGTTACGAGGATTAATTATACGTACCTATTCATACTTGGTGGGTAGATTACGGTGCTACTACCCGGATAAAGTATTTCCTACCGAGGTTGTCTTTGGGTGACCGTGAATGATCTTGAAAGATTCATCTATGTGGGCCGATGGCAAGGGGCGAAAGTTGACGATATGGACATTTAAGTTGTTCATTAAAAGCTGAATTTGTTTATTTGGATTTAAAAAATAAACTTATGTTGTGCAGATCACTAGGCAGAATTTGATTTCATTTCTATATTGGACAAATCCCGGATAATATTGTTAATTTGGAAATTCGAAATTTAGTCTTTCTTTAAATTCAAATGTTATTGGTACAGGTTCTTTATCTGTGCATGACAACCTTTATTTGTTGGATACCGTTGCCTCATTTAATGAGAACTTGTATACAAGTATACGTGGTACAAAATGTAAATTAACTTATAAGGATTATGTATTGTTATGGCACAAGCGTTAGAGCCGTATCTCTAAATAAGAATTCAAAGACTTGTGTGGGATAAATTCTTGATTCACTCAATATAATGATTTTCAAGTCTAGATTGAGTGCATTAAAGGGAAACAAATAGAAAAGAAGTGAATTTTAATATATGCAGATGTCTTGAACTAATTCATATCGATATATGTGGACCATTCCCCATGCTTCTTACAAGAGCAGGTCACTTGGTATTTTATTACATTCATAGATGACTTATTCAAGGAATGGCCAGGTACCTATATTTGATTGCATGAGGAGTCTCAAGCTTTGGGCGTGTTCAAGTCTTTTAAAGCAGTTGAACCAACTTGGCAAGAAGATTAAAAAGTTATCAAAATCTGAGCCGTGGTGGTAGAGTACTATGGCAAATATGATGGCTCGGGAGACGTCTAGACCTTTATTATCTTCTTCTGAGAATGTGGGTTGTCCATAATACACAATGTTGGGTAAGCCTCGCATGAATGGTGTTGTAGGGAGACGAAATCGAACACTTCAGGACATGGTGAGAAGTATGATTAGTCATTCTTCTTTACAGATCACTAGGAAGCACTTAAGACTGTAGTGTACATTCTTAATAGGGTACCAAGTATAGCAATAGCTAAAACCCCTTATGAGTTGTGGACTGAAAAGAAGCCTAATATTAGACACTTACATGTTTGGGGTTGTCCAGCTTAGGCTCGACCTTATAGACGAATGAAGAAATTGGATGAAGAACCGGAGTTAACTCTAATTTGTTGGTTATCTCAGAATGCTCACGAGGCTTTAAGTTTCATAATCATTTATTAGATCATTTTTTTGAGATGGGAATGCAAGAGATTCTTTGAGGATGTTAAGTTTGGAGAGGAAGATAACATAAAGTGTTGTCTTTGAAGAGCAAAGAACAATCGGGATCAAGTTCTCATACCTAATGTTGTTTTTTGTCCTAATATTTGCTCTTACGACAGTAACCGAAGCTATTTTACCTAACATTGTTCAAGATGTTGTTATGGTACAAGACAACAATGAAGTTCTTCTAGCACAAGACAACATTGATCAAGTTATTTTACTCGATATTGTTCAAGATGATGCTTCTGCACAAGACAACAATTAAGTTCTTTCTCAAGAACCTATAGCACAGGGCTTCAACTTGACCTTAAAGTGCCATTAAAGAGATCCTGAAGCCGAAGTGTGATTCCAAATTATTATATTATATTTCTTCAAGAACATGATTTTGATGTAAACTTAGCAGAAGATGATCCAATCAATCTTCAACAAGCTTTACAAAGTTCTAATTCTCACAAGTGGATTGATGCCATGAAGGATGAGATGGGAAGACAGCGGTGTTTGGGATCTTGTTGAAGATTGCTAAGGATCAAGAAACCTATTGGTTGTAAATGGATATTTTAAAACCAAGAGGGATTCAAATAACGTGTCGAAAGATATAAAGCTCTCCTAGTAAGCCAAGGGTTTCACTCAAAGAGAGCATAGACTATGAAACTTTCTCTCTAGTTTCTACGAAAAACTCCTTTGGGGCCTGGCGACACTTGGCGAAACCATTTTTTGATTTAGAGGGACATCAGATGGATGTAAAGACAGCGTTTCTCAATGGTAACATTAACGAAACTATTTATATGATACAATCAGAAAACTTTGTATTTGGGGATCCAAAGTCGATGGTTTGTAAATTAAAGAAATCCATCTATGGTTTCAAACAAGCTTCTTGTGAATGGTATCACAAGTTTCATTAAGTTATTACCTCCAACGATTTTGAGGTAAATTTGGTTGAAGATTGTGTATATCATAAGTTTAGTGGGAATAAATTTATCTTCCTGATTTTATATGTCGATGATATTCTACTTGCTAGTAGCAATAAAGGCTTATTGCATGAAACTAGAAATTTCTCTCAAAGAATTTTGAGATGAAAGTTCTTTGGAATGCCTGCTTTTGTATTAGGTATACCAAATACTATGAGATGCTCTCAAAGGTATTCTTTGGTTATCACAAGAGCTATATCGAAAAAGTGTTGAAAAGATTAAAGGCATGAAGGATTGTTCATCGGGAGATACGCCGTAGCTAAAAAGGAGGCAGTTTAGTCTCACTCGATTACTTACAAAGTAATCTTGAAATTGAGGAAATGCAAAAGATTCCTTATGCATCGGTTGTGGGGAGTCTTATGTATGCTTAAGTATGTACGCGTCCTGATATTGCTTTCATAGTTGGCATATTGGACAGATATATGAGTAACCCTGGAGTTTACCATTGGAAAGCAGCCAAAAGGGTCATGTGGTACTTAAAGAGAAGAAAAGGTTTGATGCTCACGTATCGGAGATCAAACAATTTAGAGATCATTAGGTATTTTGATTTCGATTTTGCTAAATGTCAAGATAGCAAAAAATCCACATAAGGTTATGTTTTCATCTTTGGGTTTGGAGGGTGTATATCTTGGAGGAGAGCGAAGCAGGACACTCATGAAAGCTTCCTGTATGGTAGTAGAGTTTATAGTTTGCTATGAGGCATCCAACCATTAGATATGGCTGCAAAACTTTGTCACTGGGCTACATTTGGTAAAAGGAATTGAAAGACCATTAAAATTATATTGTGACAATAACTTCAAACAAAATGTTATATTGCAACAACGACGAAGCTCTCTTCAAAGTGGCTTACATTGACATCAAGTTTCTTGTTGTTAAAGAAAGAGTTCAAAATGACCAGTTGTTTATTGAGCACATTGGGACAACCTCTATGATTGTTAATTCTCTTACTAAAAGATTGCCACCCAAGCTCTTTCATCAGCATACTGCTAGTGGGAGTTTGTTCAGTTTTAGTGGGAGTTTGTATTTAAGATTCTTTTGTTATAGATATATTTCCAAATATTTCAATTACAAATATTTTGAGGTTTATGTTACACGGAACCTCGAGTTTCAGCTGTTTTATTTACAGATTTAGACTAATATTGGTTTGATCTCACTAAAGAATAAGTTGGACAATTGGAAATAAGCATGTAAGATCATATTACATGTAATTTTTCATGCTACACACATCCACATTGTGATCCTTGTCTTTCAATCATATCAATACATGTGACGATTGATAGGTAAAGTTACAATAAGTATGACAAAGGCCTCTGATCTGTGGTGATACAATTGATAAACGGATTGGTTTCCTTAATGCATGTTTGGGTAATCGGGTTTGAGAAGCTCATATGTTTATTCATTGCGATACATAATTATAAGGTTGTGCGTATAGCCCAGTGGAGGTGTTGGATTATTTAACGATAATGGGCTTATATGTAGCTAATATGTATTATGCACTCAAATAATAATATAAGTCTTTATTTTTAAGTGATCTATTAAAAGTCTATCTTTTGATAGGATTTTTTTTATGCATCAAGATACGATATGGTCCTCAAATTATGTGTAAAGACACATTTTTTGTTTTTATATTTTTGATGATGGGCTGAAAACAAAAGCCACATTAGATAAGTGGCTTTGTGACGTCACTTCCCTATCATAAAACCGGGTCTTAGTCCCCAAATTAGATGTTTGTTCGTTCTTGTAAAAATAACCCATTTACATCTTAGAAAGGAAATTAAGAGAAACTAAGGAACCCTCTTTTCGAACTACGTTGTAATTTGGAAGACCAAAGTCATTCTAATTCAGATTATTAAGCACAAGATGGATTCAGGTACACCTCTTTCAAGAAGAACAGTTTATGATTCTTATTAATTAAGCATGATAGATTCTAGGGTTTTCGAGGTGATGATTTTCCACCACGTAAAGTTTGTTATTTTGTACATATAAAGCTTGCTGGCGCGTAATGGAAGCACGAGATTGCTTCCTTTGTTTTATTATTATTCTGTGGGAGTTTTGAAATTATTTATGGTAATTTTAATATTTATTATGGATAATGGAAAAGTTTGTACTGGCTTTTGTTTGGAGAAATTCTATTTACACCTCTGTTCTCTACACCACAATTAAAAAAAACACATCTGAGAAATCTGGCATTTACCATACTTACTTTAATTTTTCTATTTCTTTCTTCTTCTTTCTTCATCTCTCACGCTTTAACTCCCTTCTTCCTCATCGTAATTGGCTCCCGATAAAAACATAGTGAGGAATGAATTAGAAGTGGCTCCCACGATGTGAAAACATAGGTAATGATAGTTTGAAAATGGCGAGGCGTTGAAATTAGCTTTAAAGCGATTGGAGAAGGAGAGGCCGAGGAAGTTGAGGTTAGCTTTTTTTTTTGCGGAGATGTACTTAATCCCGGTTCGAAAATACGGATATCATATATCCTCGGGATGTTAATCAGGAATATACTCACACAGCAAGGATTTAGCTGAAATCAGGGATTAAAAATAATATCACAGGACAGTCAAAATCGGGATTGTATTGTTAATGGGATTTGTAATATCGGCAAATGGAAAAATATGCCGGATTTGGAAATCGGAAATTTTGACACCTCTTAGGTTTGCATCCGGATTCTATATTTTTCAGTTTTACAAATCTGTGTAAGATCATTTATCCGGCACAGCGGACATTATTTGTTGTATTTAATCTATTTATTTTACGGATGAATTTCAATCGTAATCATTTTACTTTTAGGCAATTAATTGATTGCGATCGTCGTTAGTAGTAATGAGGTAATTTAATACTTTAAAGTTAGAGTAATTTGTTTTAAGATATATCAAGAAATTAATAAATTGTTATTATCCAGATATTTTGTAGTCGGGATGCTTTGATTGAATGGGATTGGAATGTGGGAAAAAGAGCCCAGTTGGTATTGTGATAAAAAGATTGGATAAAGGAGATAGTAGAAAAGCTAGAGTTACCCTTGCATGTGAGCGTGGTGGAACATATAGGCATGCAAATAATAAGTCGAATGTGGAAGCCTTGAATCGAAAAGGCACTGGAACAAAAAAATGTGATTGTCCATTTAAGATAATAGGTGTGAAGTTAACTAGTAATGATGATTGGAGTGTTAAAGTTGTTTACGTAGTTTCATAATCATCAAGCGGTAAACAATTGGAGGGTCACTCATATGGTAAATTCGATTGTCGGGATGGGGAAAACTATATTGTTCGATATGACGAAGAACTTGGTGAAACGAGGAATATTCTTGTCGATAAAAATCATGATGAGTATAATGTTAGCACTATGAAGACAATCTGATGCGTCATAAACATCAACTACTTACTACGGCTCGTAGATGCGCAAATGTAACAACTAATGAAACAAGCGAATGAATGTAAATATGTTGAATGGCATAGGAAGAGGATGAGTCGAGCGATTGTTGGCCAAGGGGCTTGTTTTGGGCACATCCTACTTCTGTGGGTTGTTTGAATGCATTTGCGATGTTAATTATGGATTGCACTTATAAAACGCGAGATATCGCCTTCCACTTCTCGAGATTGTAGGTGTAACATCTACAAATTTGACTTACGCGGCATTTGTATACTTGGAGCGGCGTGTAGACAACTACACCAGGCGATGGAGGATTACAAAGTTTAATGTTTGCTTGCTCCGATTACCCTAATATCATTGTTGCGATAGGGAGTTGGCCTTAAGCCGGCATGCGAGTTAGTATTTCTCTTGCCTGTGAGCTCTTACGTGCGAGATGGCGTATATCGAAAATGTACTTGCAAGCGCAGAAGTTGTTTTAGCGAAAGAAGTGGGAGGTATTCATGTCTTGGAGTGTCCTTGTGTTTTCTTCGAATGAGGGCCCAGTACGAGAGGAATTTAAGATCATTGACAGCGATTCTTATGCTACCGGAGCCGAGTAAAATATGTGTGAGAGTCATGGTTGACCCTTATAAGGAAGATTTGTGTGACTTGGACAAATAAAGTAATGCATTTAAACGATGTCACAAAGAATAGATACGTTAATGATAATAGTTTTTCTTCAAATATCAGGTACATAAAAATGATTAATATATGTTTTTATATTTTTATAGAGGTAGAAGTGCACATCTGAGAAGTTGAAGAGACATCTTGGTTCGTCTCAAGGGATTTCGAGGGTTCTTAGAATAATAAATTCTCTTATTGAGTTGCAACATACAAATCAAGCTTCATTTGAAGTATTTACGTTGTTAATTTCATCAATTCCATAATCTTTATGTTTAGGGTGCGAGGGTATGGTATGCAGGGCTTGCTCGATATGATATTGATGGAGTTTAAAAGAGCAACTCAAGTTGAATTGAGAAGGGAATATGTGGTTGCGTGAGAGCGAGAACCTCATATGGGTTTGATTGCCTTGTGCGCCGCGAGCACGCGAGCTTATCAAAGAAGGTCGCCTGATTCCCTTGATAGTGTGCATTCTACGGAGCGGAGTTAGGATTACTATGAGCGACAATGTCTCGTGGGGCGACAATTACTCGAGATTGATAGTATTTTGAGACAATTTGCGATTATGATGAGAGCGGGTAAAATAACGCATTAAAAAGGAAGTTGAGAGAGTTAGCTTATCCTATGACGACATCCATGTTTCACCCAGCTTGAGAAAGGTTAAAATGGTCGTCCGTCATTGAAAATCAATTTATCTACCAAACGAGCTCCTTGCTTTGTTGAAATTGTTGGAGTACGCACGATAGTACTTCACCAGCCCTTTGCATGTTCGGGTGAGAGTACCAAAGGAAAAGCGAAGTACATTAAATGTTTTCCATCAAATACGTAAACATATAGTGAACATCGTGGATGTTAAGAGCGGATGGTCATTGTGGATATCAATCGATTGTTGGAGTTCGCAGGAATTGGGAAGGCAGGATGGGGGAACGGTTCGACAAGATTTGACACGAGAGCTTCGGCACACCATGATGAGTATGTTTGGTGTATGGATCAATTGTGATGTTCTTTGGGTTGGTTTATTCATTATCATGTCTTGACTCTTTTTGCTCATTATGATAGATGGATGACTTTACGACATGGGTCATTTAGCCTCACGATGCAAATATTGTGTTAGTCCGTTTATCAGTGAATGAATCTGCTGCATCTTATCACCACTTAGATCTATATCACCGCACCACTTCACCCTGGCCCGGTGCACTTGGATTTGTTGAGGATTGTCATTTCGATCGGGGTTTGTTAAATTATATTACGTTGGTCATTGATTTAATGTTTTTAATTTTTTGTTTTTGACAAAGGGCGATCTTTTATTTTAGGTCTTCATGGATTAAACATCATGACCACCTCTAATTGCATGCAGCGGCGTGATACGATACGGTCTTCAGGGGATGGGAGATCCCTTATGTACCACGGATTGAGGCTTTTTAGATCATTATTAGGGACGAACTCTGATGTAGCGACACAAGAGACAATTGATTTAGATGAAACATGATGTGTCCTACAACTTTAAATGATTTATATTGTAATTGATATGTATTATATTTAATTTAATTTAAATGAATTACTTTTAATGATGTAATTTACAAATTATTCTATACAGCATTATCTGACATTTTTAAATTTAAATATATTTTTTAAATTATTTTATACTTTTAAAATTTAACTTATTATATAAATTATTTTGCATAAAATTAAATCTAACAACTAATATAATACAATAAAATGAATTAAAATTCTATTTTAAAGCATTGAGTCTAACAACTAATACACATAAACATAAAGGCTAAGTTCCTTTTTCCTCTTGAGCAGAACATGCCTGCTAGTGCTGGATTGGTAGTCAGGTCACGGTGATGAAGGATCCATGTGGGTCTTTGGAGAACAAGCGGCCTCCTTTGGAGGGGAGGATGATCTATCGGTGGTGGAGGATCAGCCGATCTTTGGTGGAGGATGAACTTAAAGGGTGGGGCTAAAAAATGTTGGCCGTGTGCTTGGGTGATGGTGTCTTGTGAGATGTTGGAGTGGGTGATGGAGTCTTTGTGAGAATGTCCTTGGCCGTAGTATGGCATCACGCCTCGTTCAGTGCACCCCAAAAATAATTGAGACTCTGCCCTCTTCCACCAGATATCACATGCCTCAATAAAATCAATGCTCTGGCATTACGCTACATAAATAATATGTGAACTTAATATTGACAATATAATAAAAAAAGT
The DNA here is from genome assembly GCA_016808115.1 of Tetrastigma voinierianum. NCBI lineage: Eukaryota > Viridiplantae > Streptophyta > Magnoliopsida > Vitales > Vitaceae > Tetrastigma > Tetrastigma voinierianum. Next base: position 36,171 of record JAEQBH010009746.1, on the reverse strand, counting down.
TAAGTAAATATTATGTGGCCTGTAATTTAGACACTAGGTCAAATGAAGTCCATATTTAACACGGTATCAGCGGTAGATGCGACATGTGAGGGAAGAGAAGATGGGTAAATACGTCGTGGAAACGATCTCGGTAGTGGAGTTGAGCGATCGATGCGATATCGCGATCATACCAGGCCATATCTTCTGCTACACTCTCCACGGTACCAAATGCGCGGCATCGTCGACCTCGACTCTAATCGATTCGATGCGTGATGCGTGCATCTCTCGATACTGATCGATAAGATACTACGATTCGGGTCGTGGAAGTGTGAAAGGTCGCGGAGGAATGGTGCAGATATCTGGCCGGCGTGGGCAGCTGAGGATGATATATTGTAGCTTATAAATACTCTTACTGAGTTTTGGACATGTTTGAGGTATAATAAAAATAAAAGTATATTTATCCAAAGTAAAATAGCAATAACTTGGGAATTATTTTAACAATTAAGGGTAAATTACTAAATTACCAATTCATGACTAAGGGGCATAATATAATAGTTCATATGTCAAAGTAGGTTTTGATAAATTGAATAGAGAATAAAGAAGCTGAAAGGAGGACCAAAGAGTAGCCAATAAAAAAAAAAAAGATATTAGAATAAAATAAGGGAAGAAAATTGTGGGAGAGACAAGTGGCTTGAAGGAAGGGAGGAGAGAGTTTCCGCCTCCTTGGAAAGTGAAATAAAAGGGGATAAAGATCAAATAAAAGGAGGAGGAGAAGACCCGAAAATATCTCATTTTGGTCTTAGAGAGAGAGAGAGAGAGAAACAAAAAAAGAAAACGGAGGGAAGAAAGAAGAAAGAAAGAAAGAAAAAGAAAAGAGAAGAAAGAAGGAAAAGGAAAGAAGATCCACTGGGGTATGGAAGCGCTTGAATATTTGTATGAATACACATGTCTTGGGGTGTATGGAACTACTAAATTTGAATATGGATACATGTGGGTTTGGAAGCTGCGATCATTTCTTGTTAGAAGTTAAGTTGAGAGAAGAGCTGGGATCCTAGATATGTGTTTTAGGAAGGGTGGTTGCAGGTTGAACGAGAAGAATTCTATTTTTTGATCATATGCAGTAGCCGGACCTTAGAACGAGTTTTTAGGTCAGAAGTAAAGGGAATCTTGAAGTAAGTCCTTCTGATAGATTGTAGCCACATCAATTAAATTAATGTTAGGCTTTTGAATTTCTCGATTTGGACCTCTGGCGGAACTAAGTTATAGCCCTTTTGCGAGGTCGAAGCCCGGTCTAAATCTGGTCGGTCGGTTCACGCGATTCGGGTCAACTAGCCGGACCTTAGAATGGGTTTTTGGATCAGAAATAAAGAGAATTTGATAGTAAGAGATCCCTTCTGTGGTGGCAGCACATCAATGAACGATGTTAAACTTTTAATTTCTTAATTAGGATTCCATTAGACAAGTTATGGTCTTTTTACTACGAGCAGTCAAATGGGTTTGAGTCGACCATGGGGTCATCTGTGAGGTCGGTCGGTGTTGTAGAATTAGGTCGGGTCTGTGGGGGTGTCGAGGTCTGTAGAGGTCGTGGGAGTCCTGTAAGGGGTCGTCAGATCTGTGGGGATCTATTCAGTCTGAGAAGAGCTGGCTCGTCGAGGTTGATACGCATGACCTCGACTTCGAATGTCATATCTCCTTCGTTTGAACTCAGATTTTGGCGGTGATTCTTGGACTCATGGAAACCCGCATTAAGTCAAGAGTCATCCGCTTTATGCACGAGGAGGATATTAGATGTCAGACCGAAGGGTGTTAGACTGAGCTCGTCACTTCGGTGCGCTCGTCGATCGAGGTCGACTCGTCAGGCCCGGCGCGCGTGACCTCGACCGGAAGGTCATATCTCGCCGTTTGAACTCGATTTGGGTGTTCTTGGGTACCATGGAAAGCCCATTGAGTCAAGAATCCATCCATATGCTTGAAGAGATTATTAGGTAGCCAAGAATGGGGTGTTGGGCCCCAGGCTCGTCACTTCAGTGCAGCTCGTCGATTCAGATACGACTCGTCGAGGTGGCTGCATGACCTCGACCGGAAGGTCATATCTCTTCGTTTGAACTCCGATTTGGGTGTTCTTGGACTCTATGGAAAGCCCATTGAGTCAAGAATCCATCCATATGACCTGAGGATATTAGATGTTAGACCAAGGTGTTAGACTGAGCTCGTCACTTCAGTGCATCTCGTCAATTCAAATCGACTCAAATCGGGCGGCTGACTCAGCTTCGGAAGGTCATATCTCGCCGTTTGAACTCGATTTGGTGTTCTTGGACTGCAATGGAAAGCCCATTGAGTCAGAATACATTCATATACTTGAGGAGATATTAGATGTCAGACGGGGTGTTGGAGCTGAGCTCGTCACTTCAATGCGGCTCGTCGATTGGTCGACTCATTCTCGAGGCCCGATTTGCGCATGACCTGGCCGGAAGGTCGTATCTGCGCCCGTTGGACTCAGATTTGGGTGTTCTTGAACTCTATGGAAAGCCCATTGAGTCAAAGAATACATTGATATACCCTAAGAAGTATAGAGATGTTTGTGGGGTGATGGAAATGGATTCTGGGGTCTGACTCATCTCGTCGATTCGGTCGGCTCGTCTGGGTTGGTATGCATGACCTCCAACCGGAAGATTATATCTCCCTTCGTCAGAACTCCGTTTCGGGTGTTCTTAGACTCTATGGAAAGCCATTGAGTCAAGAATACAGCTCCATACATAATATGATAAAAGTGGAACTCATATTAGGTCAGAAATAAGGAAAAAAAAGCGATGGCAGAATATAAAACAAGAACAACAGCACATAAGTGAATTTGATATGTAAAGAGAATATAGAAGAAAAGAATAAAATGATAGGATTGAGAGAAAACCTTATAATTGTGTATTTGCCTAAGGCCAGGATATTGAATGACAAGGCAATATATGATCGGTGTACACTCCTGCTAGTGCTCACACGGCTATCATAAGTGGGCGAACGCATTACATAAGATTAGTGCTTTGGCACGTGTACATGATCGTCTTACGCACCAATGTTTTTAAAGCCAGGGCCGGTGGCGAGCAGGAAGGATGCAGTTCACGGTTCGATTGGTCGGACCAGGTGGTCGACAGTGGTTGAGCAGATGACGTAATAAATATATTATTATATTTTAAAATATATAATTAATAATATTTAAGATATTATTTATTTTTTATATAAATAAAATATTTTAAAATTTATTTTTTTAAAATATGTATAATGTTGATATATGAAACATCTTAAAAGGAAAATAAAAGAAACTTATTTATATAAATATATACTTAATTAGTAGTAATATATAATTTTGTTAATATATAAAATATGTCCTTGATAATGATCTGATGGTAGAATTGGTTACATTGTAACTTCCTCTTTCCATATTCAAATTCATGAGCCTGCATTATTTAATTGAATTTTTTTTTAGTTACAAGTCTTTTAACTCTACAAACTTTCTAATCCTAAGCAAAATGACGTAGTTTTGATGTAAAAAGCTTGTGAGAAAGCAGTCATCATACAACAAAAAAAAAATAAAAAGATTTAATGGACGAGCCCAGGCCGTTTCGAACCTCACAGTTCATCAGGGTTTCTGGAGTCAGTAAGCTGTCAGGTTCGGGCGGGTTCAATGCTGGTTTCAATACAAAGCGGTTTTGATTGAGCAGGACCGGTTGTGGCGGTCGGCCCGGTTCGGCCGGTCGGATAAACACAGTCCGGTCGATTTTTTAAAACGATGATACACTCCTGCTAGTGTTTCGACCTATTGCATTGAGCGGAGCACGTCTCACATTGCAAGCACCATACGCTTTTAGCCCGGTCATATATTTATCAAGAGTCTAACATTCATTCATGCTCACCGAATTCCGGCAGCGAATATTTGCTCACGTGTGTATCGAATAAGAAAGATAAAAGGTAATAGTTTGGACATAGAAGGGTACCTAAGGGTATTTAAGAGTCTAGGTTACGCAGCTCTATGGGAGATAGAAACAGATTTGATAAAAACCGCAAGTAAAGCGATATAAGTATAGAAATGTATAGGTATATGTGTAAGATATGATAGTATAATAAAGTACATGAAGATATAAGTTAATAAGATATAAGATGTTAGCAGAAATGAGCACTTAGATTTTAGAATAAGTAAGCATATGAATATAAGAATGAGCTAAATATGCATGATGATAAAACTATAGGAATATATGTATTATAGAGAAATATGATAGTCATACTATGAAGCTACATGAGATATGAGAGCCGAAAAATAGATTTAAAGAAATGATGGCATAAATTGCATAATGTGGGTTTAAGCCAGAAACTAAGGAATGGGTTTGTTCTGCTTTACTCACATATTCCTCGTTTCAAGTTTTTGCATGTTTGTTCTAAAAGCATATTGATTGATTTGATGATTTGAGAAAAGTGATTGTGAGGAAATGTTTGCATATAAAAATTGCATGATTATTGAAATAAGCATTTTATACAAGCATACATATTATCTTTATATTTTCTTATAAAGTTTGGAACACGCCCTTAATAGAATGTGCTTAGTTTATTTCGCGTGGGATAGATTGGTATCTGCGATGGGGTGATAAACGTCTTGCCGGGCTTATTGATGTGTCACTCCGTCGATTACATGGTGTGCCAGGTATCGGTAGTGTTCTTGTTGATTGTTTATAACCGGTCAGTGACCCAGCTGGTGTGTCTTGTGTTGCAAGCAGTTTGTCACCGGCTGCGGCGGGAGGACGAAAGTCAGGTGACTGCGACTATCTGTATGTAGAAACATAGGTTAAATTCGTTTAAGGGCATAATTGGATTATGATTTTTTATAGCGGAATTGATTTGCACAATTGAATTAGTGCATAAGCGGCCAATTTGTGAGCATAATTTAATTGATTTTGAGATGCGAGAAATATTGATTATGAAAATGAAAGTGTATTTTTTTGGGATGATCAGTAGACATGACCAATTGTATATAAAACAAGTATGTATCGTATTTATATTGATCATCAGCTAATGATTGGAAAGGTTTGAATGTTAAATTGCATAATGTGATAACGGTGAAAACGTACATGAAAATAGAAGCGTAACAAATGGTGTATACTAGTATATAACCATGAAAATAATATATGTATAAAGAATATGACATGCATATAATAGGATTATGTAATATGAACCATTAGAAAGATAATAGACCAAATGATAAGTCTTAGAATAAGAAATATATGATATTATGAATACTTATGATATACATACTATAAATGAATAAGAGGGGGAGCATTACTATGAACATGATAAATGCATATGTGCTAAGAACGATAGAGATAAGTAAAAGATGATAAACACTAGAATACGATGAAAGTATAGATGGGAGATAGGTCGAGACGAAACGTGTGACATGTGATATTAATGTAAAGATGAGTAAGATAATATAAAGTTATATACATATGTATAAGAAGCATATTGTGTCACCATAGGTGGTTGTCCATGCTTATGTTCCCCATAGCGTAAAAAACAGCACGAGATTGTTGATCACGTGTAGGTACAGAAGCAGAAGACAAGGATAGAAGATAGGACATCCACGTCGACGGAAGCGGAGGCCGGTTAGAGATGGAGTGCTCCACGCGCGCCGCGATCTCGATGTTTGTAGAAAAAAAAAATGTACATGTACATAAGTAAAGTGGGACTCGATATATGTATATATGAATGTCGGGGACACCACTCCCGATGGTAGTTCTTTTATATATGAAAATGATTTTTGTTATTACATAGAAATTGTTGTATAACCCGCGGTCTGAGTTCGGCTACGAGAAAGAAACGAATTGATGAGTCCCGGTATATAGTCTCGCGCCGGTTTCGGTCGGATCGCGGTGGGATCTGTCGGGGACGGGGGCGGTGGCAATATGGCTCAACCAACCGGTCGCACTTTATGCATCCAGAGAGAATACCATGCGATATCGGGAAAGGGGGTGCTCGACTCGATGATCCCGCGTATTGTGGCTCCCCCAGCGAACTATCCCGAACTCTACTTGATCGAATCTAGTCGCTCCCGGCGCGCACGCAAACTATCGAATCACGTCGCGGTTTGGGGCGGCGATGCTGGCATTGTTATGACTTCGATTGTCGACAAATCGGGAGAAGAAAACATCTCGAGGAAAGTGCTCATAAATCAGGCCTACATAATAAAATCAAACAATTAATATCAATATAATCGGTATTGAAAATTATCTAAAATTATCGAAAAATTGTCATCAATCATTACTGCAAAAGGGTTAGGTAGCCACCCTAGCGCCGCACCTAAAACGGTCGCCGGGTTGGCTCGAGTTACGTATAGATATGCAGGACAAGGCACGCAAACATAACTACCAACCCATCTTGAGGTCGGGGAATAGCTCAGTACACTCTTTGCGACACTTGGTTACACTCTTATCGACAAATAGAGTCGCGACCGACGGATGGAGCAAGAAGGCACCAGTAACAAACTCGGAATATCATCATCGGATGAGACATCGCGTAATAGTCGAAAAATGATCCCTCGACCCGCGGTGGTCGAGGCGGGGAGAGCGACCTTCCCTTTCAGATCTCCGAGATGCCTACTACGTGGGTGGTGCTCAAACGGCTTCGACCAATAAAGCATTGGCATCGTCCACGGCGGTTGAGAATGATATCATGATCCAATTATGGGAAGGTATGTGTAAGATGGATGCGACGTCGTCTAGCGTGATGGTCATCTCACGAAGCGGAAGATGAAGAAATTCGTGGTCTGCAGTACGCCACCACTCCTGAGAATCGCGACAACATCCGATTACACTTTCGCGACTGATGATACCGCCCGACTAGTCAGCGGTGCACCAGCGAATCGATGCAGGTCTCGCGAAATGCGAGACCTCTCGCATCAAGCTCCATACTTTACTGACTTTGCACCATGATTTACAATTTCAATGGTGCTCGATCACAAAAATATAAATGCGAATAAATTACAATTGATTACGTTAACTAAAATTAACATAAAAAAAAAAAAAAAAAAAAAATATATATATATATATATATATATATATATATATATATATATATATATATATATATATATATATATATATATATATATGCCTCTTCTTCTATATATATATATATATATATATACAGCTTTGGAACAATGAATTGTTCTCTCGGCCAAATATGTATTTGCGGCTTGTAAAGTTTGTGAAAGCTATGATATAGATATATCGATAGGTCCTCGGGAACACCCTCGAGGAACCTCCTCGGAGTCTCATCCACATCATCTTGAGGATGTCGGATCTCGATCTAATGCTGGCTCAACCTCTCTCAATTGCACTCGTCGTCTACGCTCTGATCAGAGTAGATTAAGATTACCGAGGTCTTATTTAGATATACACCTCATCCTCGGGTGCACGTGGTGGCATATCTATTTCAAAGAAAATAAAGATTGATAAATTCAGAATTAATATAATCATACTCATAATCATTATTTTAAATAAAATCATATTCTTAAATCTTAAAGTACTTATCATTTTCAAATACACGATTTATTGAATACTGTTTTTCATCATTTTCCCTTGACTCAAAGTAGCACATCATGACAATGGTAGTAGAGATGAAATGTCTCAAGGAATTTCCATCAAGAGGCACTTCATCATGCACCACTTGACCTAACTTCACAAAATGCCTACTCCCTGACGACTTGGAATTGGCAATTAAGGGAATGAGTGAAAGAAAAGCGAAATAAGGACAAATTTACTTAGAGCCAAATGACCATTCAGGATTGATGTTCTTTCATATGAAATATTTAGGAAATGAAAAAGAAAAAAAAGAACATGCTATTCTCCATTCTCATGCATCCATTGTAAATGCTTCACCAGGACATTATGAATCGGACAATCGGTCGTACGGGCGTCGTGAAATCGGGATGGCGTCGATTTTTCGGACATCATAATCCGGTTGAAATCAAACTATGGGACATCATGAAATCAGAAAGGAAATAAAAGATCTAACTTAGGATTGATGAAATCAGGAAAAGAAACTCAAATTTCGGTTGAGAGCCAGGGAACATAGAATCGGGAAGCAAGCCGGATGAAATTCTGAAAAAATCGGTATAAACCCATGACTAACGGTGAAAATCTGAATATATACAGTAATCGAAATAAAGAAGCATACTTACTTGATATTTTTGTCCTTGGTTGAATCTCCGGATTTGGGGGTTGTCGGATGGGTTTTGGGGAACAAAGCGGAGGATGGGTTTGGGTGCGGAGGATGGAGAGAATTTGGGTTCTTGTCTTGGTTTGAATCTTCGGTTGGGGTTCTCGGATGGGTTTTAGGTATTAAATGGGAGGATGGGTTTGGGGGAACAAAAGCTGGGAGGATGGTGCAGGTTCTCGTATGAGGTGTAAGAAGGAGGGTAGGATGGGAATGTTATGTAATGGAATGGGGTGTAAAGAGTCTATTTTGGGGTGTACTTAGTAATGAGGTGCGTAGAGATATTGAAGGGGTGTATATAGAACCTCTCTTTTGTTTGTTTTCAAAGTTAGTTCTATGGACATGGTTTCATATCTTCTTATCATAAGAGATTGTTAAAAGTAGCATGAAAATGTGTTGGCTAACATAAAAGAGAGCATCCAAACGCTGCTTTATAATGTAGTGGCAGTTTTGGTAATAAAATTCTTGTAGATTGAGGTATGCTATTTCCCATGTTCTGAAATTACGAACTAAGTCCTCCCAGTCAACTCCACTGTGCTATCAAAGCATAGCAGTAGTGAGTCGTGACAGGTGGAGATTGGAAGAAGACAGAAGTCCTGATCAGGTTTCGAAGCCAGATCTCTCAGCAGTCCACCGTCTCCGAGCTTCTGCAAGACATTTGGGCGTTGTTGTCGGTGGGCATTCTGAAGTCGGTATTGGGGTTGGGCGTCAAAATATGGCAAGCGGAGTGAACAGGAAGATCTCGGCTGCATCAGCCAGAGCTCATACCAGAAAATCGAAGCAAAGTTCTTTTCGTCTTCCTTCTGGTGGGTGCTACTTGATTTTTAGTTTTAATCGGTTTCTGGGATCTGTTTTTCACTTTTCACCTTTTCTTTCATTTATTTTTTCATTTTTCTGCCAAAGTTGATTTATATTTTAGCCCTGTAATCGTGTTGTATTGTTTTTCAAACTGCCTGCATAATCAAATTGAAAGATCGAGTGACCAAAACGGAACCAATTTGTGTGGTAAGGCATCATTCTGAAGGGGGAAATCAAAGCGATCTACTTGAGAGACGCCTATTGTGTTTATAAAGAATGGGGAAATGCTAAAATTGAGCAAAGAATTGGGTAAACGATAAAATTCTGTGACTTGTGTTTTTGAAAATAACCCTTTGGATGGTGCTCTGTATAGAGCTCCATAAGAAAACCCTACATTTCATGCCTCTGTTTTCAGCGCAGTTCTGAAAGCAATGCCTGAACCCAACAGTTATTTTATCACTTGATATGGCCTTCAACAGATGGACTGCAATTTGGACTGCAAGGAAGTTACTTCTCTTGCTTAAGGGAAGAGTTTGTATCTTGTATATTAAGACATGGATGGGTTGCGTATCCTCAGTACTGATTTAAAACATGATCAAAATTTGAATGTGCCCTTGATGCTCATCGTTATTGAAGGTCAATGTTCATCGAATCACATTGAAATTGTAAATTATAATGGTTGGTTGAAGAACTTTTGTCTATGAAATATGAAATATTGCCCAACAAATTCATTCCTATATTTTGTGTTTAGACTTTAGTATGTTGCTTCTCAGTGTATGTGGTGCTATATTTTTTTTGACTGTTTCGGATTGGTATTTAAAAATTCCAGGGATGTTCAAGAAAATACTTGTGGTCTTATTGATGGGGTTTCTGGCCTGGGCTTATCAGGCAATTCAATCTCCTGCTCCCAAGATATGCGGCTCTCTAGATGGTCCTCCTGTTACAGCTTCTAGAATAAAGCTCAGTGATGGAAGGCATTTGGCTTACAAAGAACATGGAGTCCCAAAGGACAGAGCCAAGTATAAAATTGTTTTTGTTCATGCCTTTGATTCCTGCAGGCATGATGCTATTGTTGCTACTTCTCTTTCTCCGGTAGCTATATTGGTTTATTTTGCTGGAATCTTTTTGGTTCTTTTCTTGGAATTTTAATGCATTTCAGAGGAATTAAATATCATTTGGCTCTCTTACTCATCAAAAAAAAAAAAATATATCATTTGGCTCTCTTGTGGGTTATTCCAGGAAATTATCGAAGACTTGGGCATTTACATCGTGTCCTTTGATAGACCTGGTTATGGAGAGAGTGATCCTAATCCTAAAAGAACTGTGAAGAGCATACCAATGGATATTGAAGAGCTTGCTGATCAATTAGGACTCGGATCCAAATTCTATGTCATTGGATTTTCGATGGGTGGACAGATTATTTGGGGCTGCCTCAAGTATATCCCTCATAGGTATGGTTGAACCAACTTTTTTTTTCCCTGAGAAAAAAGGAAAAATGAAAAGAAAATGTTTCCTTTGGTCCCTAAAGAACTGCTTATCGTTTATGATTTTCTCTTACCATATTCTTCTTAGTTGCATACAAGGGAGAAGGGAATTGACATGCTAAAAACAATAGTTCAAGATCACATTTTTATCCATCATAAATTTGGTACTTGTGTGACACAGGCTGGCTGGTGCAACACTGCTAGCTCAATGGTCAACTACTGGTGGCCTAGTTTCCTGCTAACTTATCTAAAAAGCCTACTATAGACAGCTTCTGCAAAGATCAGTGGACTCTTAGGTGTTCACTACACACCGTGGCTTACCTACTGGTGGAACTCTCAAAAATGGTTTCCTGCTTGTAGTGTTGTAGCACACAATGATGCTATTTTTTCTCGCCAAGACAAAGAACTCATGCCTAAGTTTTCAAACAGAAAGGATTATATGGTACTTATCTTTTTCCGAGAAATTTCCTGATGTCTTTGTCATTCGTGGCATTGTTAGAAAACGATATCAAGCATCCTTGTTATTTGCAGAATTTCTGAACTATATCATCTTTGTTGTTGGTCAACATCAATGACCACCATCAAGATGTTACTAACGTGTGGTTCATCATCATTGAATATATAATTTTGAGTTGCCATTAATGACATGGCTGGCTCATTTAGGGCTCTGGGGTGCTATCTTGGTGGTTATGTGGCTTTTTCCAAAATATGCCAACTACCATTTGGGTCTTGCTTATAAGAATTGTTAGCACTCTATAGTAACAATTTTGAAGGAATCTGAATTTTATTGAATGTATAGTTTATGACCTTAGTAATTTTTATGACCATAGAATGGCAAATATACATCTTTCTTCAATTTTTTGTCTTACTGTGAAGAACCCTTGGACTTTGTGATCCTCTTGGTAGTGGAATTTAATAATATTGTATTTGTTTCAAAAGTCAGGATTCTAATTATTTTCTTCCACGTTTTTTTTTTTTTTTATAATTTCTACAAAATTAATAGGACTTCCCAGTGATCCTGGCTTGTAAAGAGTCGAACAGAATTTGTCATCCATCTATTATTATACATATCCTACTATTTTCTCCTGTTGTGAGAACCACTGAAGTTGGGATTGTTCCTCATGGCTGGATTAATTGTTGATGATATAGGAAATAGATTATGATAAGATCCCACATCGGTTCCAAATAAGAGTGTAGAGTGGTACTTAAGCTTGAGAGGTTCTCGCCCTCTCGAAATAAGTCTTTTTAGGTTGAAGTACAGATTGAGGCTTGAGAGGCCTTTATCGTTGAATTAATAACTTCGTTGAGAGGCGGTACGTTGCAAGAAAGGATACACGGGAAAGAATTTTGGTGTCCCGAAAGGTGGGTCACGTAAATGTTATCAGAGTGTGAGTCGCTCGGAGAGCTCATCTGATCCGTGGATGTTCTGTTTCTCAAGGAGTATGGAATGAAACGATCCTACATTGGTTCCACACAAGAGTGTGAAGTGGTACTTAAGTTTGAGATATTCTTCCACCTATCAGGCCAGTTTTTTGGGTTAGGCTCTCCGATTGGGCTTGAAGCTTTATCATTGGTGCTTTCATTGAGAGTCGGCACATAGCGGGAGAGGGCTACCTGGGAAAAGGCTACCCTCGATGCCCCGAATGTGGGTTTGGAGTTAATGCTATCTAGTGTGGCAGGCGAAGTCGGGGAGTAGAATGTCATGCGAGGCGAGCGTCAGTTCCCGAGGATATGGAATGATATGATCACGCGTGGTTCCACACAAAAGTGTGGAGTGAATGCTTAAGCTTGAAGGTTCTCCCACATCTATCGGGTCGGTGCATTGGGTTGGGAAACTGCTTCAGAATTGGAGCTTGAGATCTTATCATTGAATTGCTTTTCATTGAGGCCGGTACATAGCGAAGAGGGTTACGGGGAAGGGGTTACATGGAAGAGGGCTGCAGATGCCTTAAGAGGTGAGTGCAGGTGAATCTTATCTTGATTGTGAAGCGGCCACGAAGTGAATGTCGTCCGCGGGACGGATGTGCGGTTTCTCGAGGTATGGTATGTCTGATTCAGTTCGGTTTCTTGAAGTGCGGAATGATACTTAAGCGAGGTTCTCGCTATCGAGTACCAGTGCTGGGTTGGGCTCTGGGTTGAGCTTGAGGCCCTATCATTTGTGCTTTCATTGAGAGCTGGTACGTAGTGGGAGAGGGCTATTTAGGAAAGGGCTAGATGGAAGGGCTGCTGATGCCCCAGGTAGGTCAGGATGTCTTGTCAAGTGAATGCCGTCGCGGACTGACGTCACGGTTCTGAGGTATGGTATCGTATGATCCATCGGTTCCCTGGTAGTGTGGAGTGGTACTTAAGCTTGAGAAGTTCTCCCACCTCTTGGGCCGGTCTTTTGGGTTGGGTTCTCCGATTGGGCTTGAGGCCCTATCATTGGTGCTTTCATTGATAGCTAGTACCTAGCGAGAGAGGGTTACTTGGGAAAGGGTTACATGGAAGGGAGCACCAAAGTCATACTGAGGTGAGTCCCGAGTGAATCTTGTCGAGTGTGAGCCACCACTAAGTGAATGGGTCGGGGATAGGGCGTCCGGTTTTCTCAGAGGTTATGGTATGTCACGATACATCGATTCAGCCTTGTAGTATGAGTGGCAGCAAGGCAGGATGTTACCGACGCCGGTAGATCTTTTGAAGTGGGCTCTCCGATTGGGCTTAAGGCCCTATCATTGGTGCTTTTATTAAGAGCCAGTACGTAGCGGGAGAGGACTATTTGGAAAAGGGCTACTTGGAAGTGGGCTACTCGGTGCTCCAAAAGTGGGTCCGGAGTGAATGTTACCTAAAGTATGAACTACCCAGAGTGAATGCCGACGTTCAGTTTTTCAAGGGGTATGAAATGATACGATTCCACATCGGTTCCCACCGCAGAGTGTCATGACCAGTGCTTTGCCAAAACGAGAGGTTCTATGGCGTATTTAGTCTTTTGGGTTGGGTTACCAGTTTGGGGCTTAAGGCCTATCATTAACTTAAGCACCACTCCCACACTCTTGTGTGGAACGATGTGGACCTCGTGTCAGTTCCTGTAGTCGGGGGCCTCGTATATTTTGTTTTTAACTCCTTCAGAAATTCATTAAGTGAAGCCAGGTTTAGGTACCTGAGATTAGGTTCCTATTAATTCTCAATCCCCAAAGTGCAGGGTCTTCGTGAAGAATCTTTATGGTTATTCTTATATTTCTTTTTCAGGAAAGTTCTGGTGATAGTATTATGTACATACGATAGATTTCTAATCAATCAGTTATTTTGTATGTGTTCTTAGAGCTTCTTTCCCTTGCTAATACAGCTTCCAATTATTTGGTTTCTTTCTCAGGCACAGATAAGACAGCAAGGAGAATTTGAGTCCATCCAGCGTGACCTGATGGTTGGATTTGGAAGTTGGGAATTTGATCCCATGGATCTGAAGAATCCGTTCCCGAACAATGAAGGTTCTGTCTCTGTCCATCTATGGCATGGAGATGAAGATTTAATTGTGCCTGTTTCACTGCAACGTTACATCGCCCAACAGCTCCCATGGGTTCAGTATCATGAGCTACCAGGTGCTGGCCACTTCTTCCCATTGGCTGATGGAATGGCGGATGCTATCATTAAGACACTCTTATCCGTGGAAACGTAGCTTCCTTCCTTTGTTTTATTCTCTTTTTTTTGAGTTTTGAAATTGTTTCTGGTCATTGTAACGTCTTTGGAAATTTTGGTATTGCTCTTTGTTGTTTCTACAGTTCTATTTATGCCATGCCATACTCAGAATTAGAGACTTGAACAAGTGGTGGGGACGACACTCTCCAGTAGTTCTCTTTCTCTTTGGTCTGCAGAAAATGTTAAAAAGTCAAACAAAATGATCCTAATATTTTTCAATTTGGGATAGCTCAGGTGATCCGGTCTCGGGTCTACTTACTAATAATTACTTGTTTGAGTCCCTTTACGACCACCACCTAAGGATTTTTACCTGACCTGGACATCATCATAGAGTGTTTTTCAGAATATCAAAGTGTTTTTATATGCCTTGATCATTGCTGATAATTCCAGTTCCAGACTTCTGTTTTGACCTGCATACTTGCACTTCAAATGTTTTCATGAGATACAGGACGTCGTTGGATGGTGCTTCCCACTACTTTTCATGCTGTTGCTTTCAGAATTTTTCGACTTTACAGCTCCACCATGTGATTTGGAATGGTACCATTTCCATCTTTTGTTTTTCTTTTTCTTTCCTCTTCTGGTATATTCAAATATTAATAAAATTGTTCTCATTTACCTTGTAATTAGATTCTTCCCTTGTGTTGGAAGAAAAGGTCCCAAACTTGTTTCTCTTTTCATCCACAGCATCATCCTCCAAGTAAGAGAAGGAGCTCACCTGGTAAGTAATCTTTGTATTAATATTAAAACTTAGGTATTCCATTAGGTTAGATCAATTTAATTATGATATAAATAATAATCAAATTGAAAATATATATTCAAACAAGATCTGATTATAAGTAATAATTTGTATAACTCATTTAATTATTAGATTTCATTTTGTTAAATCTTGTTAAGTCTTATTTGAATTATTAATATGATCAGTTTCTCAGTTTCATATATTCATAATCCAATTGACCTATTTATTTTAATTAAATAATCAAGGAATTCAAAATAGACAATAATTGCAATCATATCAGTTACCATAATTGAAATAGAATAAATGACATGTGACTCATGTGAGAGGCTATAGAGCATCCACAGCAGTCAATGAAAACACGAAGCCAAAGCGTTTTAGATACTTTAGACGACGAAAATGGTCTTTCCGTGATCGGCCGAAACTGGTAAAAATTTGGCGTGGGAATGATGATCAGCCAAAATTCTGCTGGTATATGGCGTCGGCTGGCTATTCTTGGCAGTTCTACCCTCAATATAACCGTTGAGAGCCAAATTGAGAAAACACCCGTGAACCATGAACCAGAAAATTACACAACAATCAAACTGGCATGAAAAATAATTTTATTCCCTGACAAAAAATCCAGAACCGTGAACCATTTTTTACATTCTCCCAACAAATAAGCAAAAAAATTACATGAAATCACCCAAAAATGGAAACGATTTCCAGATATGAGGGAAATCGCAATAAACGGAGCAAGAAGGGAAGAATAGTGGGAAGCCAGCCCCATTTGCTGCAAGTCGGAGCCTCGCCGTCGTCATCGCGATTCCACCGTCTACGTCCGTTCCCACGCCCCCCTCCCCGGCGATCTCTTCCCCCGTCGGCGATCTCTTCTCCCCCCCGCGTCGGCGATCTCTTCCCTCGTCGGCGATCTCTCCTCCCTCGTTGGCGATCTCTTCTCCCCCACCCCCCGTCCGGCGCTGGAAGTTCTCTTCCCTCCCCAGCCCCCCCACACCGTCCCTGGTTCTCTTCCCCACCCCACCTGGTTCTCTTCCCCCGCAGCTCATTTTGGGTTTGGTTTTGAAATCAAAAAATAAAAAACCCATGTTATTTGAAATGAAAAAATATAGCTTTTAAATCGTATTTTTTTATAAATCTTTCAAAATACAATTAAAGAAATAAAATTTTCTTTATATGAATTAATTTATTTTTATTAGCTCTGAAATAATTTTATTAGCTTAATTATTTTGAAAAATAATATTATAAATAAAATATTATTAATAAATAAAAAAAGCAATACATCATATTTTGTGAATAATTTAAAATACAAATTTAAAATAAAATATATTTCTTGATATGAATTAATTTATTTTATTAACAAATATTTTCATTATTTTTATAAGAACTACAAAATTTTTAAAAATTTATCAATATTTGTAACCGAAAAGTTCAACTATTGAAATTATTAATTCCAAAATATTTATATTTATTTTATTGAATTAATTAAGTATTTATGGTCATTTTTATTTTTAATTGAATCTTTATATTTATTTTAAATTTTAATTAAATATTTAGTTATCTTTTAAATCGATTTTATAGTGTATTGAGTGATATAAATGAATGAAGGGTCACGTGATGTAATTAAGGAAGAGAAGGGAGTAAGGGTGGAATAGATTTAGGATAGATGGAGCTAGATCTTCCGGCTAGCGGAGATGTTTTAGCTGAAAACTGTGAGAATCACCAATGTATTTGGGTAAAAATGGGCACAGATCTTTGGTGGCACTGCTGGTGCTCTAAGAGCTAAGTAAATACGGCGGGCGAGAAGGCGTTGCTTTTCATATACATCTTTTTTGTTGGGAGCGAGAACATTTGCTTTTCATATACATCTTTTTTTGTTGGGGTACGAAATAATGGGTTAGGGTGTGGGAGCAAAACCATCGTGGTATGGTATGGTATGTTAATGTATAAGGGTATTTTTGTAATTTGATCATATCCAAGATTGTTATAAATACCATCTCATGTAACCCTATTTTGTATAAAGTGAAAGTTTGAGCCACTATGGTATGGTACGGTATGTTAATGTATAAAGGTATTTTTGTAATTTGATCATATCTAAGATTATTATAAATTCTTTCTCATGTACATTTTGTATAAAAGTGAAAGTTTGAGGCAGCCCGAATTCTGCGTAGATGTGAAAGCAGGGTGTCCAACCATGTAAAACATTTGTGTGTTTTTATTTTCTTTCTCTGATTTTAATTACCATTGTATGTGAAGTCTCTACAAAATTTATCTTGGACCAATTTAATTAAAAATAATGGGCTATAACCTTCATGGATTTACCTTAGGTTTGCTCCTCGATTGTAATCAATTTGACTTCCTTTATGGCCTAGCCCCGGATACATGTGGGATCAAAATAAAAAAAATTATGAATATTAAGTAGATTATACTTATAATTGTTGAGATGAACTCATAATTGTTGAGAGAATTAAGCGGTAAACAAACGTGGTGTTTGTTTTTTTTACTTAGACAAAATAATACTTAACTGTGTAATTTAAGTGTTGGATTATCTAATTATTTAATATTTTATTTTTATAAAAGTATAAAAAATTGAAAATGCCAAATATTTTAACTTTTCATTTAGTAAAAAATTTATAGTAATAAAAAGCCTAAATTATGGAAGTGAAAACATAAAACAAAGTCCAAGTGAGAAAGTAATGGACAAATTGAATTTGAAATATATATAAATCCGCTCATTAACCAACACGCAAGGAGTCTTTGAAGAACAAGAAGAAATGGACCCTTTTTCATTGGCATTCAAAAAAACTCATCTCACAGTGCTGGAACAATATATAATTATATATATATCATGCTTGTCTATCTATTTTATCTCTCAATAATCAAACAACAAAACCGGCAAACATATGCAATTACGTACGTAACGACGATATCCATATTCACCAACACACCCTTCCGGCTCTCAACCCTAAACCCTCAATCTTTGGGGGCAAACTTTCTTCGCAACTTGTCTATTTGCTTGGAATTCATTCCAAACGCCTTCTCCAGAAGCTCATCTTTGATCTCAGACCCAAAAATGGCTGACGGGATCTTCTGAACACCTGGGTTTTGGCTGTTGAAACATCCAAACACCGTCGCAGGAGATTCCCCAACATTCATTTGGAAGTGCACCAATCCTCTCGGAAACACCATCACTTCTCCTTCCTCAATCACCTTAGCAAAAACCCGGTTTGCCGAATCACAGCGGGGTGTCTTATTCCCTGCAACACGTATGTTAGTTCAGTCGCTCTAGGATGGAAGTGTGGAGCGTTGATTCCGCCGACTTTGATATCTGCTCGGACGAATGACATTCCCAGCGTGTTCAGCCCCGGGAAAATTTGTGGGGTGACTGAGACCGCTGAGATTCCCATGTTGGAGAATGTATAGGCCGGTTTTTTCAGGCCGGAGAACACGAAGTCGTCGGTGGTGGCCTCCGATGAGTTCTTGCATGGGACCGTTTCCAGCCGGGCGGCTCTTCCGTAACCCCATTTGATGTTGGGTATGCAGAAATCTTGGAGAGGGTCGGGATCTGAGGCCGTTGCCCTGTCACTTGTATAATATGTGGAGGGAGAAAATCACTAACAAAACGATCAGGAGAGGAGACATTTTTTTTTGTTCATACGTACACATGCAATTTGTTTGGAGAGGTTAACTAGGGTTTTTACTTTTTATAGAAGGGGATCGATTTAATGACGACATTTTATAAATACAAAATACCCCCTCCAACATTTTGGCCAAAAAATATGAACCGAATCATATCTATCAGTTGCACATACCTTGGGAATTAAAGAGATGGTGGTAGGCACTTTGTGAGCGAGGTGGGAATGATGAATATGATGACGATGATGATGGATCATGATAATTAATCATTTGTAGTAAAAAAAAAAAAGAAGCCATGAATACTGAACTGTGGATCAGAAGAAGGGTAGTTCGGTAATTTCGACATTACCAGACCAGGTGATCCAATTCATTTGCTTATGGGTGAAGGAAAGAGAAAGTGATGACTTATATATGACAGTTGGATCATGATGCATGATGCATGATGCATGAGAGCATGAATCATTAATTCCTCACACGTTAGTGGCCTATCTCATCATTCTTGGATCAAGGCTTTTGGCCTGAGGCAAAATTATTGGGCCGGATCTTAGTGACTTGTGTTGGGCTCCATGGATTCCTCTGGGCGATCTCATTTCCAAAGCCACTGGATGTTTCTATGAAATTCATAGGTTGATTTAACTTGTCAACCTCTTTCTGCCAAAAATAAAAAAACTTGTCAACCTCTTGGGATGATACTCAATAGAGTAACAGTCATATTTAATGTGTTGTACTTTCTTCGATAAGGTTATGTTTAGTTTCAGAAAATACGAAAATACTAATGAAAGAAAATTAAAGGTTTTATTGTTTGGTTTATATATATATATATATATATATATATATATATATATAACCTGCTGCTCTCTTATATAATATATATAATGGAAAACTTTCCTCTCTATTTTTAATTGTTTAATCTTTATGAGGAGCCAAAATAAATAAAATGAGAAGTCATACGTTATAATAATTTATCAGCTTTAATTTAGTTTTTTTTTTTTTAATTTTTGTTTTCTTCTATTTTCTATCCCTTGTATTTTCTTTTAGTTATGTTTGATCTTTGAGAATTCAAGAAAAATATAAGAAAAGAAAATAGAGATGAAACATATAAGGATAAGAAAAGAGTGAAAGAAATAAATTAGCATCAGACTTTTTAACTTTATTTTTGCATTGTAATACTGGTGCACATTACAATAGCATCACACTAGAAATTGCATGCCAATAATCAATTTGGACAGCTTTATTAAAAAGATATAAAATCAAAAATTATTTACAAGAGAACCAACCTTTTCTTTAAAATGCAAAAGCAAGTATAAAATAACACTATTTTGGACAAATATAAACTGGGACATAATTACATAACATTGAGGATGGATGAGACAATGTCGATTAGAATGTAGTTATTAAAGACATTGGTGTAGCGAAATTTTACCGTTTTCTTACATTGAGCTTTTCGAAACGAGGAGAAAACGCGGTTTGATTTACGAGAATAAAGACGAAACAAATTTTGAAAGCGCCAGAAAATGGAATTGTTTATTTTTCGGCGTTTTATGTATGAATCGGAAAGCGGGTAAAAGTGGTGCACCATGTTTCTAAATTAAATTCGATGAATTGTGATGGTTAAAAATGGCGATATTTTTATTGATTAATCTGAGAAAGCGTATTTTAAGAAAATGGCGAGGTGAATACATTGAAGAATTTTAATGTCGAATTTTGGATAGGTTGAAAATTTTCCGTGTATTAAACGAACTTTAAGAGATTTATATTCATATTTTTAGGGTTATTTTTGTTCAAAAATATGGCATTTTCAAATATTATTTTGAGATGCTTTTACAAATATTTTGAGATTTATCTTTTTTTAATCAATTTCTCTAATCATATTTATCAATATTTTTGTTGGATGGTGGGATTTAGACGTAAAGATAATTAAGGAGGAGAGTGATGCTACTTTTACCTGCAAGCTCAAATAATGCTAATCATATTCTATTAGAGAAATTTGTGGGGATCACCTACAATATGGGACATACTATGATATGATGGGCAACACCTTACACTCAATAATTATTACTGTACATTAAGTTTAACCAAAATAAGATTCAAGAGCCATCAAATCTGTAAACGACCCTCACCCCATGCCCCCAAAACCAAAAGCAACAAAAATATTAAAATTAGTAAAGAGTCCCCTTTTCTACAAGGTAGAGCAAGAAACTTAATCTAAGAACAAGGCGTCTCATTTTTTTTTTTTTCTCGTTTGTCCATCCATTATTGCCTTTGTGAGGTAGTGAATTTGAGTTGGGCATCATAGCCCAATTGTCCCCATGTGCCATTGGGCATTGATCATAATTGGAGCAAATCAAGAGATTCTTTCTAAGTACTCAAATTGAGGCAACCACGTAAATATTATCCATTTGGAGTTTAAGAGATGTTCTCAGCTTTAAAAGTTATGGACAAGATGAAAAGACAAGCTTTCCATTAGTAACGAATAATGGCTGAAGCGTAAGCGGAGTTAATGAAAACGTTAATGAATTTTTAGGCTCTGGTGCTACTTTTTGAGATTTAGTTTAAAGTTTAATTTAAAAGCATCTCGTGACGTCTAAGTTATTATCTGTCTATTCAATTTACCCTTTTAACACTGTAATAATTACATTATGTACCCTTCATTCATTTATATCACTCTATACACTATAAAATTGATTTAAAAAGATAAATAGATATTTAATTAAAAATTAAAATAAATATAAAGATTCAATTAAAAATAAAAATGGCCATAAATATTTAATTAATTAAAAAATATATATAAATATTTTGAATTATCCAATTTCGATAGTTGAACTTTTTTTTGGGTTACAAATATTAATTAATTTTAAAAATTTTGTACTTCTTATAAAAAATAATGAAAAATATTTGTAGGCTAATAAAATAAAATTAATTTCATAATATCAAGTAAAACATTTTATTTTAAATTTGTATTTTGAAATTATTCACAAAAAATATGATTTATGGTTTTTCATTTATTAAGCAATATTTTATTTATAATATTATTTTTGAAAATAATTGAAGTTAATAAAAATATTTGTAAATTTAATAAAATAAATTAATTTTTAATTCGTATTTTAAAGTATTTTCAAAAAATATGATTTAAAGGTTTTTTTTTTTTTTTAATATCAGCCACCAAAGCGTGGGTTTTTATTTTTGGGAGAGGGGAGGGGGGGAAGGGGGAGAGGGGAGGGGAGGAAAGAAAGAACTGCTCTTCACTGCTCTTCCCTTCAGGAACGGGAGAAGGGTCGCCCAGAGTGGGGGAGATCATGGCGGTTTTTGGTGAGCAGGCGACGGTGACGAGCGGCGAGCGGCGGCGGTGTGGCTAGCGACGACGGCTGACCTTTGCGGCGGCGATAGAAGGTTGGCTACCGGTGGCCTTCACTTCTTCGTCGTTTTTCGCCCCGATTTGCGAATTCTTTGTGCCAGATTGGGTTTGGGTTTTTTATAAATTGCTTCACAAGGAGTTCAAATGCATTCAAAACTTCTGTTTACCGTGCTGAATCTTCAAGCTTAGACCGTCACTCAAATTCCGGAATCTTTAACAATTCTCAAGTATTGCTCACATGTTTGCTTCCAACTTATTTTTTCGAGCAGAGAAATGGTAGTTTTGTTGTGTTCGTTTACGAACGTTGACACGCCTGTGTCACCATTTAGCTTGATTAACAGAGAACAACCAAATTTTAGCCGTTTCAATTCCATCGTCTGAGTCGCTTCCAAACTAAGATCCATATTTCCGGCATTACCGCTTGCTCCATCACGCGATGCTCTAAGGGGGTCTTAGAGAATCTGCATTCTGCAACAATAAATCTTATTTTCAAGACCCTAAATTAAACACGTTTTTTATATTTAGAGATGATAGAGCCCTCACATTTTATTATTTTAGAGACCCAATTTAATAAATAATCTATATTTTGAACTCCTAAATTATTATTTATTCTTTATATATTTATTTTTTAAAATTAGAATATTTTAAAAATATGATAGTAGCAAACATCTTTATTTTTATTTAAATATAAATATAAATTATTTTAAATAAATAAAAATAGATTAAAAACCTAAAATACTTTTTTTAAACTAACAAATTATATTATATACATAAATTAGAAATAAAACATCGTTAAAAAACTAAATTTTATTTATTTTTAAGGAAAAAATATAAATTATTAAAAAAAAATTAAAGCTAAAAATGAATATCATTTTACTATATTGTGTTGTTACCAATTTGTTCGTCTGATCAAGCGACTACAGATACCGATCGCTTTCTCCAACGACAAGAGTCAAGAATGGAGAGTAAAGCAAGGCGAGATCGGTGATACGAATTACATATCACCTTCTTTTCTACGAGAGATCTTCCCACTATAGTGACGGCTTTCTAAATATCCGTCTTATTTGGTGAATAAGACTGCTTTTTCCTTATTATTATCCCTTTTTAAGCATAAAATATGCCCTTATTAGCTATTATCCTCATGAGAAATAAAGATAAAAACCCAACAACCCGCTGATAAATATCTACTTACAAGATTTTCCTCCCATAACAACTTCCCATATGCTGAGGATTATCACGTGACCGGATCTAAGACTAGTTCTAAGATCAAGAGGACTGGCTTTGTGGGGTCACAAATGAGCCGACATGCACTGACCGCCTGCCGCCACGAGGGCTAAACAGCAAGACAGACAAGAAGGCCGAGCCTATTGAGCGTTGGTCTTAATAAAAGCCACAGACCCACATATTATATAATGAAAATAAATCAAAATTAATATAATAATAAAATAAATATATCTTGAAAATAAAATATGTTATAAATAATTATTTTGTTATTATCATAATAAAGTAATAAATAATAGTAATATAAATAAGACAAAATTATAGAGGGTATAATGTTTGTCAGAATTCCGTGATATTAGATGTTTGTATCAGCTTTTAACTAAAGTTGCGTGAATACAAAAAAAAAAAAATAGTTGTTTCCAAAATAAATTTCATTATATCTATATTTATACAGAATAATAATCTTCCAATATAAAGATTATTCACATATCTATTTTAAAGATGAAAATAAGGAATGAAGTGTTATTTTTGTCCTAAAATCTCTGTATGTAAAAATAGAGTTAAAAAATATAGCAATATTGAAGATTCTCTTCTAACTTTAAAATATGTCTGGAAGGCAATCCCGTATTCGAAAGGGACAATGAGAGAGTCCTCACTTTCCTCATAAATGGGGCCTCTCCCCCCTTGGTTTGAGAAAAGAATTGAAGGTCATGGGTCTTCCTTATCAAAGAGTAGGTCCTAAGTGACCCTTAGTTAAATTTTATAATAATTAGGGAAATAAATTGGGATATAGACTTTTATAATTTAGGCTCCACTAATTCTTTAAGATTAAATTTTTAAAGGAGATCATGCGTTCCTTCCACATCGAATGAGCGCTCTAAGCCGATCTCAAAGTTTTGAAAGTTTTTTTAAATGTTCATCTTAAAGGCACTGACTCACGGCAATCTTGGGGATGCAATCCCGACTTCTTTGGAAACATTTTACCTCAGAGCGACTTCTGGACATGAGTCAGTCCGTTTACTAAGTAAGTTTCCTTGACTTTTTTTATTTATTTATAAATTCTTCTTTTATATAGTTATTTTTTAATTAATTGTCTTTTATATCTATTTAATTTATCATCATCTTTAATTAGTCATTTAATTTATAGTCTTATAATTTTATTTTCTTTGTGAGTGCATTGTTACTTTTTGTTTATTTAATTAAATTGGTTGTTGATGTCTTTTTATTGTTTAATAATTCAATTTATTTTCCTTAACCCATAAACCGTCACACACCCTTAATATATTCAAATCCCCACATTTCAAAAATTCTAAGTTCTAAATTTTCGATTTCTCAAATTTTCTAAAATTCAAATCCTCAATTGAAAAATTGAAGTCCTCATTTTCAAAATTCAAATTCCAATTTCTAAAATTCAAATCCCCAATTTTAATTTTTCAAGTTTCCAATTTCAAAATTCAAGTCCTCCAATTTCCAATTTTATTTTTTCAAGTTTCCAATTTCAAAATTACAAATTCTTAATTTCAAAATTCAAGCGTCTGTAATTTCAAAATTTAAGTCCCCAATTCCCAATTTCAAATTTTAAAGTTTCAATTTCAAATTCTCAATTTATAAAATTCAAGGACTCAATTCAAAAATTCAAGTCCCCCAATTTCCAATTTCAAAATTACAAATTCCCAACTTTAAAATTCACGCCCTAATTCTAATTCAAGTCCCCCAATTTTCACTTCAAATTTCCAAATTCTTAATTAAAATTTAAGGTCTAATTTCAAAATTCAAGTTCCTAATTTATACTCCAATTTGAAACCTCCTAATTTCCATCTCAATTCAAAATCTCAAATTTCAAATTTACTTCAAAATTCTCAAATTTCAGTACCTAATTCAAATTTTCAATTTTAAATTTGTTTTCAAAAAATTTCAAGCACATGTTAATTCTATCATTCTACTAAAATTGAATTTTATTGAAAGTTAATTGCTTGTGAATATATAGTGCGGTTTGGGTGGGCCTAACATCTCATATATTCTTTATTAAATAATTTGAGATCTAATTTGTAAATATACTTGCGACATCTCCTATCCTGGCCCCACATAAACTTGGCCAACCCGAGGAAACCCTGCAGGTGGAATATCGATGGTGCTTCGTTATCACACTCACATGTCTCATATATCGAAACCCATTTATGTAAAATTTTCTTACAAAGAACCATTTTCTTATAATATTTTACAAGAGTTTGATGTACAACTCTTCTACACTTTTACATGCCAAAATATACAAAACTGGGATTGTCAACATATTTTACAAAACGCTCTCACACACAACCCGGCCTCTTCGCACTCACTGCACCAGCCAGAGCCGTCCCTCACAGACCGGCACCCACCGACGCGAGTGCCTAATAAACGATAATCTCCTACAAGAAGCATCTACACCTGTCGCACACAGCTGGCCGCACGTAAAACACACATCCAAGAAATGTCTACATGAATGTCATATGTCATATGAAACATCATGTCTATCCCGAGTCACTCACCGAATTCCTCACACCTACCTATGCCAAGTGAACTATTGTCATTTTTCTCGATAACAACCAAATATTTTTCTTAATCTTTAACATTTTCATTTACAACCATGCGCTTCAGGGTAATGGATTTCAGGTCGCACCACCGTACTCCATAAAACCTAGACACTTTCACGGCCTTTCACCGCCGTGACCACGCCTCGACCATAATCGATTGTCTTTCACCCGGGGAATTTATCCTAACTTGTCGGGATAATTCCTATGACATAATTATCCTTTACTACTTCCTTAACCAAAGGCGACTCCATCGACTCATCCTACTAATCGAGCCACTAATCAACACCATACACACATCCACAACCGCCAAGACCCACGATACCTGCATCACCTAACACAATGATCCTAACCATGCACTCACACCCATGTCACGCGACGCTCTAAAGGAGATATGCAATGCAATTATGCCATCATAGCTTCTCATGTTACATGTATGATGCACACTATATGAAATCCATTTACATACCATGGATAATTATAATTGGTAATATATAGTTAACATCCACTATAACCCATGTTAATACATCAGCAAACATAATGCTAACATGTCATATTTACAATTTATTCATACAAGTAATAACACACAACCTAACCGATCAAAGACTAATCTTCCCGATTGCCCAATGTCTCCATAGAACATGTTGCAATCTTGACTCAATGGGCTTCTCTCGATAGAGTCCAAGAACACCTAATCGGGTTCGACGTAAGAAGTTATGACCTTCTCGTCGAGGTCACACATGACTAAAGTGTTCTTACCCTGATTAACCTACCTTACTTTCCCGGGAGACCCTTTTCGGCCAGCTCCAGTATCCAATACCCTACATAGGCATACGGATGGAATCTTGACTCAATGGTATTTCCATAAAGTCCAAGAACACCCGAATCGGAGTTCGGACGAAGAAGTTATGACCTTCCTCAAGTCGAGGTCACACTACGACTAAGCAAATTCTTTACCCTACAAATGCACCAGAACTATCCGAATGCCCTTTCTACGTATCTAGTATCCAATGCCCTCCATAGCATACGAATGGAATCTTGACTCAATGGGATTTTCATGGAGTCTAAGAACACCCAAATCGGAGTTTAGACATAAAAGTTATGACCTTCCGAAGTTTGAGGTTACACATGACTAGGCGCCTTTACCCATAATAAATTTACCTTTACTTGACCTGAGCCCCTTTCAGCCCAAAATTTAGTATCCACGTCCTCCATAGGCATACGGATGGAACTCTAACTCAATGGGCTTTCCATAGAGTCCAAGAACACCTGAATCAAAGTTCGGACGAAGAAATTATGACCTTCCGAAGTTGGAGGTCACACATGACTAGGCAGCCTACCTTACTTGCCCAGGAGCCCCTTTTCGACCAGCTCTAGTATCCAATGCCCTCCATAGGCATATGGCTGGAATCTTGACTCAATGGCCTTCAGAGTCCAACAAACCCAACCCAGCCGATCAGCAGACCTCCTGCCTGGAGGCCTCACACACGACTGGGAAAGTGTGCCATCCCGGACAATAACTATCTACTTTTCTGAGTCCCTTTCCCACACTCTCCAAAGACCCACCGCCTCCACAGCATCCTACACCTTGACTCACTGGGTTTCACAGAGTTCAAGAACGACCCAAACTTGAGTTCCGACGAAAAGGCACCTCAGCTGGAGGTCACACATAACTAGGGCACTTTACCCATTCTGGTGTGAATCCATTCGAGGTGAACCTACAAGGCCTACGACCCAACCGAACAACCTTCCACTACTTATTCGGGCAACGGACTCATAACTCACACAAGAGGTCCGGGATGGAAAATTCAAAAGTCTAACATCAAGTTCATCGACGTGGTTAATTTACCGAATGACTCACGCTAAATTCTCTTTATTTCCTACCCAAACCAATTTAAAGTCCAAGCACGTTACTACCACAATATGAGATACTTCCCATGGTTCAAAACACAACCAACATTCCCTGCAGTGGCAAAGCATACTGTAACCACATCTTTCATTCATTTTAACTCTTAACACATAAAATGACATACAAGGACAATTACTAGTCCTAAAATTGGGCCTCCCGATTGTTCGAACAGCCAGAATCTCTCCAGAAGACACGCTTCCAAAGTCTCGGGATCTGCTCATATTCACTACCACTCACTTCCGCCTCACACAACCCATGTCATTTGAATGGCCCTTAAATAAGGATTTAAACCAGAAAACCTCACTCGGAGTTTTGTCAAAACTCTAACCCGGCCTCTATGCAAAGTTTCACGTGAGGATGAACTCTTCCTTCGGCTCCGCTGAACCGGGGCATGTCCCGATCGTCGTAAAATTTAGAGAGAAGGTGGAGTCTCTTTAAACTCTCTATTTTCTTTCCTCTTTCTTTTCTCGCTTCTTTCTTTCTCCCATCCCACCTGCTTCGTCCAAGATGGGCCAAGAGCCTCATTTTCTCACTTGTCACATGTCCACTTTTCATCGCTTCTGTGATTTCTCTTATCCTCTTATCCATCTACCATGTGATTTTCCTCAAACTATTAATGACGCCACATGTCACCTGAGATTCCATTATTTGAAAGCCAATTGCTTGACTTGCTCACAATTTTTACACGTTAGGTCTCATCTGAACACTCAAATGCGCCTAAGTGTCCAAGACTACTCCTGCCTTGAAATACGAATTTCAATCGTTTTAATCTCGACGAACTTAACAGAAGGAATGGTGATTTCGTGAAGATGATTCCAACCCACAAGTCCGTTTCGTCATCTGTCTAGAAAAAAAATCCTGATTTCTTGACCTAATTAACATTTCAATTCTTCATAATCTGATTTTCCGGTTTCAAGTAATTTCTAATTTATTGTGAATATTTTATATTTTATTATTACACTAACATTATTTATAATTAATAACACTTCAAATATGTCGACAGAACACATTTTCTTGAACTAACTTTATTTATCATTTATTTATTTATATGTCTATATATTTATATGTCTATATATTTATATATGTCTTCAGGTATTGTTTTATTATTAGTTATTACTACTGTATTCTTTGATATATGTTGATCGATTAAACTTTCAAAAGTTGTATTTCTTTTCTTTTAGTTTGTTTCTTAGTAAATAATCACTTAGGCTGTGAGGGATGTTATGGCTTGCTACCCTACCTTCTCGATAAGTAACTTTGAATCTCTGATAATGCAGAATCTTACTTTTCCATCCTGATTTTCTTATCATGAGTCATGTTTATGACTTTTCTTTCCTATTTTATTTTCCTTTAAAGATAAAAGAAAATAATTGATGAATCTAAAATGATTTTTCAAAAATAAAAAATGTCTTCAGAACCCACAGCTATACAGATCCTTCCTTTCATTATAAAGTCTAAAGATTTTCCTTCTTCCACATTTGACTCCATCACCGACAAATAATGGCAAAAATTAAAAATTCTACAAACATTTTTGCTAATAAACCCCTCCTCCCTCTCTTTCAATCAAGCATTCAACTTATAATCCATTGTAAGGATCAATGATATCTAAGCAAGAGGTAAAATAGAGATGAAGGATTTGGTAAGAATGTTGACAATCTCCAAACAATTTGTGGGTTTTTCCCATATGTACGAATTATTTAAAAATAATATCTAAAATATGATGTTTAAAAAAATATTTTTGATAAGGTTCAAAAAATAAGGCTCACAGCCCGCAGTTAGCTTTCACACTTAAACATCATGCCCATCACAACTCCCTTACGAGAGACATGACCACTGAAGATTGCGCTTTGAGGCCATGATTGGGTCTTCAGCCGTCTCTGCATTGCAACAACCCGACGTCTAAAGACCAATTACGGGTCTCCCACTTTTATGTAAAATGTATCGGGCCCCTAAATAATATATTATTCCGCAAGTCCAGCCAAATCTCACCAATAAGGAAAAAAAGATAATAATAGACAAGATCAAATCGGATCCCCCCAATACATGGAAGATCATCACAATGAATCGGTTTTTCTGAGACCAGCCACAATCCACATTCACAATATAAGAAATAATCATCCAAATGGGAACAACTTAATCACTGATCCAACTGGTTTAACACTTACTATAAATACAAATACCCCATCGGAAGTTGCACGCACTCTTAGGATCTGACACTACATGCAAACATATGCAACATTCGCCTCTAAGGAAAATACTCTTCTTCCTCGTAAAGAAACTGACTTAAAGACGGAAGGCCACCAGCGGCCCTCGACCCTCTTCGTTTCGTAGAGAGGCACGCCCAGAGTCAGATCAACAGTGGTTGATCCTACCCCACCCAAACAATCCAAGAGCCCGTGATCTCGCCCTCTCGCCAAAGAATCTGCAGAACCGCCTAACTCACGACGCCCGCCCAGCCCGCTTGAAAAGGCATCATCGACGCCGTCTACGGGAACGACAGCTTCATAAATGATAACTGATTTTTCACACGATAGTATCAACACTAACACGCGTGAGCAACACTAATCCTCCAAGGATGCAAGATCCACCGCAACAGATACCAACCTCCCGCTGCTGGGGAAATAACGGCGCCAACACGACGGCGGCTACCGCCACCAATCAACGCTCGACAAAAGAGTTGGTTGGCCCGCTACATCGCCATTTCTGTTACGCCGCCGCCGAAACTACCACTACCACGAACTGTTTACTCGCGACAGGTCACGCTACCTGAGGAGTCGACCGCCAAAGTTACATCGCCATCACACGCCTCGAGCCCGGGCCATACAGCCACTCACGAAGTTCGTCTACTCGCATTGTGCCACACCAATTCGAGAACTCAGATCACCAGCTACATTGCCACTGCCACAAATACCCTGAGCCTAGCAGGCAAATTTCACTGACGAGTTCGCCTACTCCGCACAGTCACGCTACCCGAGAGCCAGATCACCAGCTACATCGCTACTAAAGACAAATACCGAGCCTGAAGAAACACTTTGATGAGTCGCCTGGTCATACACAGGTCACGCTACCCGAGGAGTCGATTAGCTCAGTTACATCGCCACTTCAGCCATAATCGCCTGAGCCCAAATTAAGACCCAGAGTCCAATTTCTTAGCAGGCAAATCAGAAATTTGTCACAAAATTGTAATTTTTGCGTAAAATTCGGAATTTATTCTCTAGATCTCGATGATGGAACTGATTTCACCGTTGAACTGCCTCGAAATCTAAACACACATAAAATTTCGAGACCCGACACTGCCAACAAGAATCAAGGCGCACTACCCCACACACGATACATGGGAGTCAAGGCCGTAGTCTCTGCTGGAAGATTCAAGGCGCCCACCACGACACGGCGAGGAGTTCGAGGTGTGCACCCGCACTACAAAACCATGAGATTTTCACAATGACCTCAAACATGAGGCAACGCAGATGAATTCTGGAGTTCCTAGAGATTATGACTTCACTTCAGACACCATCCCTGCAAGGGCAAATGCTGGGTACGATGCACTACCGGAAGTCACGAGGAGCGCTGGCAGTATAGCTTCCTGAGTGGCTGAATATGCCTCTAGATCAGGACAAGCCACTACAAGATGCCGGAGCGCACTCGGGTACCTGGGAGTTTAAGCATACACTGCCTCGCCGAGCGTAGTGGATTGAGTCCCCAGCAAGGATCGCAGAGATAGTGTCCATCAAGGATCGAGTACAGTCAGGTACGGGTGACGAGGGCTGGACCGTTCCACGCAGATGGTAGTCTTCGATATAGGGACGGGTAGTGGTTCCCCAGTTGACCGATTTGAGAGAGGAGATTCTCAGGGAGTTTCACTACTCTCGATTTGTCAGTATCCGTGGTACCAAGATGTACCGTGATCTTCGCCACAAGATCATCGAGGGATGAAGAGGCACGTAGGGGACTTCTTTCGCCGATGTCTCACATGTCAAGATTAAGGTCGAGCACCGTGGCCAACAGGCTACTTCCACCCACGAGGTGACCGAGCGGAAGCTGAGCACGTCACGATGGACTTTGCGACCCACTCCGCCACCTTAATGCCAAAGCAGGCTACGACGCGGTACTGGGTGATAGTGGACCGACTCACGGCGCCCAAGACATTTTCTAGCCGTGCGGACGACCTCTCGCTTGGAGAGATTCCGTCACATATTGATTCGAGAGATAAATCCGGGCCATATGGAGTAACAAAGATTCATACAGGTTCGATAGGACCCGAGGTTTACTTCGCACACTTTTGGAAGAGCCTAAAAGTACAGGCAATACCTACGAATTATGGGCAATACTGCTCCACCCTCGACAAATGGTCATTCCGGGAGGACTATATTGTATTGAGGACATGCTACGAGCATGCCCAGATCATAAGGGTAGCTTCGATGGCACTTGCCCTAGGTGGCCCGCCTACAACAACAAACTTATCGCGAGTATACAGATGGCACAATATGAGGCAATCGTATGGGGAGGCCATGCAGTCACCATTATGTTGGACCGAGGTGGGAGAGAGCTCCACCGTCCCGATTTGATTTAGAGACACCTCTAAGAAGGCGAGCTTGATACGCACAACGTTCTCTCACCCGGGCCAGAGCCGATTAAGAGCTATGCGATAGCGACGCCGACCCCTGAGTTCGAAAGGTCGGGGGATCACGCCTTCTCAAGGTGATGCCTCAAGAGGGAGGGTCGTTCCTAAGAAGCGCGGAAGCCATCGCGATGTTCATTAGGACCTTTCGATACCGAGAGGGTAGGCACGCATGCATCGGCAGAAGGCACGCTCAAAGATGTCAAGTATCCACGAGGTGTTTCACGCCTCCACGCTGAAATACACGCATCCACTTACGCGCTGACGTGACAGACAGAAGGCCGACACTTATGGGACCTTTCAGGAGGGACCAAGCAGCATTGTTGATAGCCAGCGATCGTGCTCACGACGCAAGACCGTGAGGTTAGTGAGAGTGCTATGGCGGCACTACGGCTGGCGAAATTAACGCGAGCGATATTTATGCGCCACATATCCCTTCTCGCTCGTGGATGAAGGGGTATGTGGTTTAGTCGCTAACATTTAATGATAGTTTACATGCATGATAAAGTGCTACAGATATGTATGTGCTTGATTGTGGATTGGCCCTGAATTCCTGACGAATTCCTTTATGAGGGGCGAATAAGACCTCGAAATCCAATTTCTCAAACAAGAAATCAGAATTCCGCTACAAAATTGTAATTTCTGCTAAAAATCCCAATTTATTCTCTAGATCTCTGATGATGGAACTGATTTCACCGTTGAATCGCCTCACAAATCTATCTAACACGTAAAATTTCGTGAGAATTCTAGACGCTAGCTCCAGACGCTTTTCGAGGCATGTCGATTCGGTGCCGTGATAACGATTTTCACGCGAATAAAGTCATATAATGTATACCATGTGCCATGAGTGGTATGAGAGAAATGATGAAATGACGAAATAGTGCCGAATGTCAAACTGGAAAGAGGGACATAAACGCCATTTTTAGAAAAGTTTAAGTCACTAAATGACAAACTCAAATAGTTGTTCTTCTCCTCAAATCAAATAAAGCAAAAACGGGAGAGCAGATGGGGGATGCGTGAGGTCGTTGGAAACAAATGGAGGTTTTTGTAGAGAGAGGGAGCTCCTCTCTTCTAGAAATACGGCATGACCGACCGCCGACGGCCTTCTGACAAGAAGAGAACCGTTTCACGCGGAGAGGGCTTCGCTGGGTGTATATTTCAGATGGTGAGCTTTCAAACTCCGAGAGGTAGGGTTTATCCTACTTGGGTTTTATTCTTTCATAAGTACCATGAATGTTTTTGCTGGACAGCTTGATCCAACACTGATCGTCCCAAAGCTTGAGACCGAATTGATTTAAATTATTGAACCCAATGTGAGCAGCCCGTAACTGGTGAGGGACCTGTTTTCGGGTTCTTAATAGCGAATTATGTCAGAAATCATAGATTGATTCGATGAGGCTGAAATGGTCAGAAATGCGTTCACAAAGTGAACCAATGAATGGATGTGGTTCGAACCGTAAAACCTAGGTTTTTACCGCTCATAAGAATAGCGGATACAAAATATATTTTGCGGTGAAAACGGATTTGGTCGAGTGATTCAAGTTGAATTGCTCGTGTTTGATTATTAGCCAAAGTGAGCTAATTTTGATGTTTGAAATGATAATTACATGACATGATTGTGTGATTGGGTATTATGTGGTTATGTGCATTGCTTCGTCCTTTATTCGTGTGCCGAATTCTATTCCCAAGCGTAGGAATTACGCCATCTAGTGATCGTAATAACGGGAATCCATGTGTCATCTCCATGTGGAGTGGTTCAATTTCATCGATCAATGTGGAGCTATTCTCCAATAAGGGTATGATTTAAAAGAATTGTAAGGTTGTGCTGGCCGATCGAATGGTTGATCGCTTTGAATGTTTTAAAATAAAGACAATCATTGGATTTTTTAGTGGTTCCACTACCCTAATCATGTAAGTCCTAATTCTTTGTTTTATAAACTCATCTAGGAACCATTGATAAACGGTCTTTGATGGAGGATTTATCTTTGCAAGTTTCGGAAAATAAAGATGATCGAGTAATACTAAGCACTTGTTCTCAATTACTACGAACCTTTAGCTTACATTCATAAGCTGCACAACGCGGTACCGAGGATACCTCTAACACGTTGTCAAGAATATGCCCCAACCATGATTTGGCAACTCTTCTCTCGCCAAGGATTAATATTACACAATCCATTGAAGATCAAAAGAGTGGAATTGAGGGACTATACCTTAATCAAAAAGTTTCCGTGGATTCCCAAGCAGTGAAGGGTTTAGAACCCATAAAACTTATAAAAATTTACTCATAACTAAAGAGCATTAATCATAAAAACAAAGACTTTTGGAAATCGACCACTTGTAAACTGAGATGGATGAATAAGAGATATTGATTTAGCAAGTATAAGTATTTCTCGAAAGATTATGAAACGCCAATCTAAAACTTCCAATATAAAAGTTAAATCTAAATCCTACCATAAGTTCCAACTCAAAAATGGAGAGAAAACTTTCCTTTCAAAACCTAAACCCTAGGAATAAAACTATTATTTGTAGTCCCTGCTTTATACCCCCTCCAATGTGATTTTCCCATTTTGATTCATCAGACAAAGGAACGCCTCGTACCGACCGACTCCCGCCCAATCTCGCAATTCTCATGGTGGGCCAAACGCAGGCTGCAGTGATGTGACCGGCTGCCTCGCCATCGTCACTTTATAGTTGTACCCGCACAATGTGGTCAGACTCTGCATAACGTCCACTATTGCTTTAGGTTGCACTCTGACAACGGCTCACCATACACTTGGTCCTCCGGGTGCTTTCCTTGCAGCTTCCGAGTTCCCGAGACTTCATCAATTGTTCGCCCGCATCCTTGCGTGTTTCATATTGGCTTCCTGACACATCCCAGGCACTACGTTTAGACTCCAGACCGCACAAGTCTAAAAACATAGAAGATATTAAAGTACCTATCCTTATGCCAATTGCGGGT
The DNA here is from genome assembly GCA_016808115.1 of Tetrastigma voinierianum. Lineage (NCBI taxonomy): Eukaryota > Viridiplantae > Streptophyta > Magnoliopsida > Vitales > Vitaceae > Tetrastigma > Tetrastigma voinierianum. Next base: position 990 of record JAEQBH010009746.1, on the reverse strand, counting down.
AACTTATGATTTAGGATGTGCTAAATTCTACTTATACTGTTTACTCAAATGTGTATTCATCACACCCCCTTGAACCTCAGATCTGCCAGTCCCAGCAAGATTTAGATCGAATCCACTCCACTAGGTATGAATCTCAACAAAGTAAAGCTTACATGTCAAGCTGCGAAAATCAAAATAAAGAATTATAATTACAATATGTCACTCCGCTTAGTACGTGACCAAGATAATCATTTAAACCAACCACATCCCACAATGAACATTATAACAGGCTAACACAAAATTGGTTATTCCAAATAAGGATTATGGATTTACAAGAATAGTAAAGTAGCGTCATGCAAACATGGAACCGTGTGGCACCGATATAAGGTAGCAATCATATAACATGGAACACGTAACCATCATGCATAATGTCGATGAAACAATCCAAGATAAGTAGAATCAAAGAGGTCTTAAAAAGTTTAGAAAAATTCGTGGGCTAAACGAAAAGAAAAGGTGTAATGATCGCGCCAGTCGGCACAACATGGCTAAGGTCTACTACCCGATTTCCAACACCCTACTTCCAAAATTTAAATATAGCTATAAAATAACTCCGTCCTCTCAAGAGAATGCGCCCGCTCACGCCATCTAATTCTTCTCGTAATCTCCCTCTAACCAAGAAGTAGCATCCGCCATCGCCGCCCTCCCCGAAATGGGCTCAAGCCTTGAGAGACAGCCGATCCAAATTAAGCCGCCGCCTGCAATGCACTAACCACTCCCTTTATCCGCCGCTCCATCCTCTTCAATGGCGATGTGCCTGGCGGTGCTTCTCGGGCCGTGGATGAAGTGATCCCCCGGAGTAGGCACCGAAGGCACCGAGGGCCGAGTCTAAGTGGGATGCCGCCTGCTCTCGCCCGCCTTATTTAGATCTACCACGTAACACCCTTTCTTTAATCGTTCTCATCCCCGCTTTCTTCACAATATCAGTCACAAGTGAAGGGAATGGAATATGCC